>RYFJ01002299.1:0-60104 GCA_003991445.1 Oryza meyeriana var. granulata | reverse complement strand
ATAGAACATTGCATGGACACATCGGCTTAGAGAAGGATAATCTTATTATCAATGCTTAGTAGTGGCTAAACTTAATTGATGCAGACACAGATGGTAAAGATAAATAGAACCCGTCGATGAGCCGAATAGTTGATGCAATCGTGATGTAAAGTAGGATAATTATGTATACCATCTGATACAGCAGCGTTGCATGAAACTGATTCTGACTATCCGTGGCAGGATAATTTTATCTAGCAGTTTAGTAGGTCGGTGGAACGACTATCGGTGCAGCATAAATGATGATAGTTCACCGGAAGACGATAGACTAGTGTATGTGATGTGGGATATGAATCAAGGATTGTACTATCGGCGTGCACTATGAGAGTCAAACCTTACTGATGGCAGCGTAGACGAAAAATTATATTGTGGTAAGTGGGCGGGGTGATTTGCTCTAATGCCGACTAGAATATGGACCAACGGGAAGGGCTGGCCGATACGGTCAGACGGGGTAAGAGCTTACCTGCTCGCAGGAGGTGAACTTAACCCCTCGTGCGCCCGGCTCGAGAAGCCAAGACCCGTTGAAAGATGTGGGATTGCGCTGAGTTTTGTATTGATTTTTTGATGATTTTACATGGTCCCGGATCCGTTATTTATAACCGAGTTGATAAAGTCTGATTGAATATGATAGGAGTTTTCTATTCTAATTAAAGGAAAATTACAAGCTATGATCGTACAGAGATAGATTTCTAAAAATCATAAGTTTAATTTAAAGTAAATTTTAACTGCTTCATGGTTCTTCATCACGATTTTCAATTCGTTCTCTGGATTAATTATCCGAATTGACTGTGTATTTCTTAACGAATTTATAAGAACCGACCAATATTTTGGTGTTAACCACTGCCTTCCCAATTCGGGAGTTTTTGTTATTGAACTTCGAATTCTTTTGTTTGGGCTTGTTAAGATTCTTTCCACGAGTGCGGCCAAGGTAGCTCATTTCCTATATATGTTTGAAACAGTGCCACGGCTCTCGATTCCGCCGGTCATCATACCTCTATAGACCGCTTTGCCTTCTAGCCTCCTTTCTTTACGCTTTCAACATCACCAGAGCCCTCTCGCTACTTTCAAGACCTCGACGCTCCCGGCGATCCTGGCAAACCGTGTAATTCTTCCTAACCATCGGTCTTTCTGCTCATCTTCTTTTTCGCTAATGGTTCAGCAATCTTTGTCCCAGAGGTAACCTCTTGTCTGATCGCTTCTTCTGCCTTTGTAACGTAGATTGAATCTACCACAACCATCCGTTCTTCTTCGTGTTCTGTTTACTGTAGAATAAAACCATGATTTGATTCTGGCCGCCGATTATCCAAACTTTTCTATCATGGCCTGTGGGTAGCGATAGACCTATAGACTTCATCAACGCCGAAACCAACGCCTCCCTTTTAAAACTCTCTATGCTAGCTAGCGCCGGACCACAGTTTCAGGTCATGGCCTAGCAAGCTTCCGAATGGAAGAAACTGGTATAATTAGAGTATCGGCCGCAAAGAATAACTCTCTGGGAAGAATAGATATCGGCCACTGCATCAATCTTTCCTTGGCCGAAATAGATAGGAATGAACCTCTGCTTGCATCAGCTTCATACTTTTGGTCAGACGCCCTTAATGCTACCTATTTGGACATGGTCCGATGACCCCAACTTTGATGGATGTAACCATGCTCACCTTTGCCTTAACACAACAAGTTACATCAACCCTCAAGCTCCAATTAAGCCTACTCATCGGCTTCAGACGAAGAATATCGCGGTTGGTCCAAGTATATATCAATCCACAACAAAGGAACTGGGCCAGTCGATGATCGGGAACATGTTGCTTTCTTGAACTTGTGGTTAGAACGATTCATTTTTGGTGGTGCAACCCTCGGCCCAACAACCAACATGCAGTGCCTGGTAGAATGCTTGGCTGATCGGAAACAAGTCCCCTTGGGGCAATACCTTCTTGGCGCCACTTACCAGCTGCTGCATCAGGTAGCAGTCAAGCTATCGGCTGGCCAGCCAGTTGGCCATATTGGGGGTCCTTGGTGGTTTGTGCAATTATGGCTCAACGTCTATACACCCAGGCAATCTTTAGGACTCCTTTTCTCAATTTAAACTTCCCAGCTGATCATACAGAGGAACAGGCCCATCTATCGCGATGTTATCTCTGTGGGCGAAGTGCATCGGCCTTCCTGGCGGCAAAATGACCTCCTTGGACTCAGCCAATGGTTCAAGGTTTTTATTATGGCTTCACCAGGGATGCCACACTTTGGTTCGCATATGACGATGCAGCATCATTTGAGATGCCCTTTAGATTCAATCCTCTTGACGCGCTGGCTGATGAGAATCCAAGATCATTATTTCTATTCGGGCCATTACTCCTGGTGCCCTTATTGCCGACTGGTTTTCTCAGGGTCAATCGCAACATACCATCCTATGAATTCTATCATCATTGGTCATGTTGTTCCGCCAGCTTGGCCCGATCAACTTCCATCGGCCTATTCTTCATTGACAACTTCAGGCCCGGGGTAATGCCAACAGTGCTTTAGAGTATGATGCGGATGCGGACTCTAACGGAATCCCTACCTCTGGGCACTGCCACCACGTGGAGATGTACTTGCCAACACAAAGTCTTTGCCTGATGGTGGTTAGATGGAAAAGCATCTGTTCAACTCATCGGCCATCCACTACTGCTCTCGCTCAACGCCAACTATGTTGAATCCGATGAAGAGGTAATCATCCATAAGCCTTAACCATTGTCTCCGATCATCCCTCACAATCTTTATCCTCGCAGGCTGCCGACGAGGAGCCACCGACAACAAGCACACAATGGCCGTCGATATCATATACCAACCACCATCGCCAATCAGCACTTAGGGCATGGTGCTCCACCTCCATCGGCTCTTCTGACGCACCAGCGCCGACGGCCGACAGGCCCAAAACGCAAGAAGCTAGCATCTCTCGCCTCCTCAAAAAAAGCAGAAAACAGTGCGATGTGTCACGGCACGCTGCTATTCAACAACATCGGCCTTCATCTCTGCGGGTATGCGCTAAGTCTTAATAATTATTCTGTTTCCCATCTTTTACATTATCGATTTTATTTTCAGCTCGAGTCATCGGCTCCGAACCTCAACCTTCTGCTGACACTCCTTACAAGCATTGAGCCGATGACTTCTGCAACCATTCCAACTCCAGCATCCAGCCCCAACTGTCGTCGAGGCGTTCTTACTACATAGTCACCGCAGGCATCGGCCATCCTGAAGAACAACCCACTCATCCACTTGATGCCGATGTCGCTCAAGCTGCCGATGTCCTGCCTCAGGTAATCTCTTTACAGTCCATATTTCATTTCAACTCTTTACTGATCCTTTTACGATGTCAATCTACAGTCCTTAGCCGACCTATTCTCCTTTGACATTGACAAGTACTTGGAGGCAGATGAGAAACAGCCACCAGCGCAATACAAGCCATCTTTTCCAGCCGACTGCGCGAATACTTGTTGAATATTTGTCTGCTAGAAAACTCCCTATCGACGCCCTGGTGGAAGACACTGCGGGCCGATCCAGCAAGATTGTGGAAATTGAGCATCATTTGCCCGAAGAGCTCATCCGACGCACTAACCCCTGCAGCATATCTGGAATCCCACAAATTCCAACTCATCAAGCTCAGGCAACGAATAGCCTATCGTGTTAATCAACAGAAGATGGGTCCAAGATATCCAAAACCGATCGGCTGTCAGCTCAAATAAAAGAAAAGCTTGACGATATAGTAGCTGCCCCTCAAGAACTCACAATCCAAACTGGACCAACTGAAGAAAAGGGAAGCGATTTGCTGGCAGAAACTTGAACAAATCCGCAAGGAATCGAAACAACAGAATTCCCAGCTCATCGGCCTGCCACAAGCTCATACAAGATCAAGAAGCCAGAGTTGCAGCAGCAGTGCGTCAAGTCGTCCATCAGCGCAAGAACTTAATGACTATCCTGGGGTCCGACGAAGAAGACATTCACGCCATTGGTGAGATTGACCAGATTCGCCTGCGCGCGATTGAAACAATCCAAAAATTTTTGTAAATCTTAACATTGATGACTTTGATGGTTCTCTAAAACATGCCGATTAACCTTTTGCTGTAATATAACTTAATCAGCTCTGTATTTATTCATCATCCCATCTCGTTTGATAATATTATATTTATTTTGCTATAATATTTTATTTTCTTCAATGGAACTACTTCCACCCATTTTGTAAAATAATCTGTTGTCGCCAATATGAATTTATGTCCTTTACTTGATGGAGGATAAACTTGGCCGATCATATCAATTCCCCATCCTCTAAACGGCCACGGGTTGATGATAGGATTCATAGCCGATGCTGGTGCTCGCCGTATATTTCTAAATTTCTGACAATCTTGACACCCTTTATAATATTTGAAGCAATCTTCCAGCATTGTCGGCCAAAAATATCCTACTCTTCTCAATATCCACTTCATCTTATGAGCCGATTGATGAGTTCCGCAAACGCCCTCATGTACTTCGCACATAACCACTTTGGCTTCTTCCAAATTTAGAAATCTCAGCAGAACCCTTCAAAGTCCGATAATTAACTCCTCATCAAGCAGCATTACTTAGTAGCCATATACCGAAGTTTCCTAGAAACCGATTGTGATGGATTTTGCAAATAACCAATTATTCCCTGTCTCCAATCATCGGCTTTATTCTGAATATCACTATCGGCTATCTCAACCTCAATCCGTTTATTCAGCCAATAACCCAAAGCAATTTGTGCAAGACCATTAGTTTCTAAATTCTGTTCTCTAGGGATATGATCCATTGATACCATCCTGAAATCGTTCAACAAATCTCTGCATTCTTCATGATACGATCTTAAAATATCATCCCTACATTCATACTCCCCAGATAATTGCTTGATCACTAATAAAGAATCTCCAACAATCTCTATGATATCGGCCCCAATTTCCTTTAAAAGTTGAAGTCCTTCAGCACGCCTCGTATTCCTGCCTGATTATTGGTCCAATAGGGTTTATTGTAAAGGCAAACTCAAAACTTGCCCCCGAGGCGATACAATGACCAATCCGATACCAGATCACGCTTGCAAACCGATCCATCAAAAAACAAAGTCCACGGATCAGTTCACATAATTTTCATGAACCCTCTATGTTGCACAATGAAATCGGCCATGCTTGTCCTTGATCGCTTTAGCCGATTCATATCTCAAGTCGAATTCTGTTAGGGCAAAAATCCATTTACCAACTCGCCCTTTTAAGACTAGAGCCGACAACACGTATTTCACCACATCGGCCTTGCAAACCACCGTGCACTCAGCCGATAGGATATAATGCCTTAACTTCGTACACGAGAAATACAAACAAAGGCATAATTTTTCCACCGCAGGATATCTCGTTTCAACATCCAAAAGCCTTCTGCTTAAATAGAACACGACTCGCTCCTTGCTTTCAAACTCTTGTATTAAAACAGATCCGATGGATTTTTTATTGGCCGATAAATATAACTTGAAGGGCACTCCTTTCTGCGGCGGAATCAAAACAGGTGGGGAACTTAAATAACTCTTAATCTCATCAAATGCCTTCTGCTGTTTTGCCCCCCACACAAACTCTTGATCGGCTTTCAATTTCAACAATGGAGTAAAAGGCTCAATTTTTCTTGATAAATTTGATATGAATCTCCTTACAAAATTAATCTTGCCGATCAATGACTATAGCTCCGTCTTATTGTTTGGTGGTTCTGTATTCTTGATAGCTCTGATGCTCCGTTGACTAACTTCAATTCCTCGCTCATGAACCATGAAACCCAAAAACTATCCAGCCGATACACTAAAAGCGCATTTATTGGGATTCATCCTTAATCCGTATTTCTTTGCTCTTCTCAACACCTTTCACAAATCGGCTATATGGCTTTCATCACTCTTTGATTTAACCACCACATCATCGATGTAAATTTTCACTAACAAGCCGATGAGATCATGAAATATATAATTCATCACCCTCTGATATGTCGCACCGGCACTTTTTAATCCAAACATCATTACCACCCACTCATATAAGCCGATAGCTCCAGGACATCGAAACGCAGTCTTATGTATGTCTTCTTCTGCCATGAAAATCTGGTTGTATCCTGCATTGCCATCCGTGAAGCTAATAATTTTGTGGCCTAATGCTGCATCCACCAACAAATCTGCTATCGGCATTGGGTACTCATCCTTGGGGGTAGCTTTATTCAAATCCTGGAAATCGATACATATTCTCAATTTTCCATTTTTCTTTTCTAACAGGACGATATTAGAAACCCACTCAGCATATCGGCATGGCCTTATAAACTTTGCATCATATAACCTTGTGATTTCTGCTTTGATTGGCTCATACAACGCCGCTTTAAACCTCCTTGGAGCCTGTTTAAATGGCCGATATCCTGGTTTAATAGGAAGCCGATGTTCAACAATTGATCAGCTTAATCCTGGCATTTCATGATATTCCCAAGCAAAACAATCCCGATACTCTTTCAACAATTTTATCAATTCTTCTCGAAATTCAGGACACAATTTTTTACTTATGTACGTCGGGCTTGGCCTATCTCCTGGTCCTATATCAATTTCTTCCAAATTATCGGCCGACGTAAATCCTTGTCCCAACTTCCCCTCGAAATCTTTAATGGTGCCCATCAGAGTAACAATTCTGAGCCGACTTGCCGAATCGGCTGTATCCCTTGACTGGTGACCTTAAGATAATCCCCTTCCCATACTTTTCCAGACAAACAATCGACACCATCGGCCTCCTAGACCGGCAAATCGGTCATTGCAATGTTGGTCGATTGATCTGCTAGGATTACCTCAACTTGGTCTCCTTGCCACTGTATTAGACTTTGATGCATCGTCGAGGGCACGCAACAGTTTGCGTGAATCCAATCCCTGCCAAGGAGTAGACTATATGATCCTTTTCCATCGATAACAAAAACGTGGTAGGCAATGTCTTGTTCCCCACTGTTAATTCCACGTTCAACACGCCCTTCGTCTCCGATGCATTTCCGCCGAAGTCTTTTAATACCATATTCGTCTTGATCAAATCTTCAGCGGTTTTCCCTAGCTTCCGATACGTAGCATACGGCATTAGATTAACAGCTGCCCCCCCATCAACTAGCATCTTCGTCATCGGCTTCCCATTCACATAACCCTTAATATATAATGGCTTCAAATGCCGATGCTTCGATTCTTCAGGCTTATCAAATATAGCCCGATCGGGTTGCAGTGTTAACTGAGCAAAAACTTCTTCAATGTCTTCCTCATTAGATGAAAGTGCTTTATATTCCCGAGGCAAAAAGAAAACCATGTTTATTGGAGCCGATGGATCAACCTCATCGTCACTCTTCTTCACACGCCATACCCGTTTAGTCCTCTTGTGACGATGATCGGCTTCCTTGTAATCTCGCCATTGTTCTTCCTGCTGCTCTCGGTGCCGTAGCCGCTGTGCCCTTCTTTTCTGATTTTTTGTAAATATTTCACTAGGACACCACTGAGGATTCTAGATCTGCTGTTCTTCATGTGATCCTTCTTCATCGTTTTCTTCAAAAACACTCTTCATGGACCGGCCCTAATTGGCTATGTACCGATGCTCTTCTTTCAAGCGGCTGATCTCGCAAAAATCCTTCATGCTCAAAAATCCGAGATCTTGTAACATCGCATTCAGGACAATCTTTGATTGACGGCAATCTTATCCCTCGTTCCCAGCAAAATTGAAAGAATGGGCAATCCCAATGTGGATTATATCTTTCCTCGTATGACGAAGCCCGCTGTTCCTCTTCGCGCCTTGAATATTTATCTACCAGCTGCGATGAAGTAATTCTAGATCTAAATTCCCGATATCTTCCTTCATCGGCTTGATTCATCGATGATCCTGCATAAACCATATTCACGGGGAACGGATGTCCATCGATCTTCATCGGCTTCTTGTCCTCAAACTTGATCCTTCCCTGTTCTACAGCCGATTGAATCTGTTGCCGAAAAACTTTGTACTCATTAGTGTGGTGCGATATCGTGTTGTGCCACTTGCAATATCTTTTCTTCTTCAGTTCTTCGGCTGATGGAATTACATGATTTGGTGGAAGTTGTATCTGTTTCTCCTGCAGTCACAGATCGAAGATTTTATTGGCCTTATTGATTTCAAAGTCGTATCATTCCTCCTTGCCGATATCCTTCACCCACGGGCATGATACCGATTTCTTATTTCTAGCCCATTCCGCCAATCCAACTTCAGCATCGGATCCTTCATCATCTGAGTCCGATGAATAAACTTGCACCTGAGCAACTCTTCTCTGAAATTTATCCTTTTTTGCCTCTTGAAATCGGCTTTCATGAGCCGATACCTTCTGTACTAGGTGCGCCAGACTTTTGAACTCTTGTGATGAAAACCTCTCTTTAATTGGTGCTAAGAGACCCTGGAAAGCCAAATCGGCTAGATGCCCGTCACTCAGATTCAAACTGTAACATCGGTTTCTAATGTCCCGAAACCGCTGAACATATTCCGGTACCGTTTCGTCTGGCCTTTGCCTAACCGATGTTAAATCTGTCAGTCTCATCTCATGGATTCCAGCAAAGAAGTATTTGTGAAATTGTTTTTCTAGATCGGCCCATCCCCGAACTGAATTCGGTGGTAATGATGAGAACCATGTAAAAGCCGATCTAGACAAGGACAAGGGGAAAAATCTAACCCTCAGAGCCTCCTCAGCTGATGCTTCTCAACACTCTGTGCCAAAAATTGGCTAATATGCTCTACTGTAGATATGCTATCCTGCCCTGAGAACTTAGAAAAATCTAGGACTCTATATCGGTGTGGTAATGGAACCCTGTCAAACCACTCAGGATATGGATGCCAATACATAAATGTTTGCTCCTTTGGTTTTATCCCAAACTGTTCTCTTACTATTTCTGCAACCCTTGCCGATAAGTCTTCTTCCCCTGGGACGTCCTGCTGATATTGTATGGGCGGAGTTTGTAGCCGATTCTGCCTGGGATATTCTCTCTGATAATTACCTGAATCGGCAATACCTCCTGGGTAATTCTGCTGATATCCCCCATAATAAGCCGTTTGATGGTATCCCGCAGGAATATGCTGTCGCCCCCCAGCCTAATTCTGTGAAAATAAATTTTCCGGTATATCCTTTCTAGGGCCATAAGTAACTTGATTTGGCTCTAGCTTTGGTGGGAGATAAACAGGACCTCGAGTAGGCTCTTGAGCAATCGATCCATCCATTTCCTTTTTAATGAGCTTATGCAGCGTGTTCACCAAGATCCCTGATTGATTGATGAGCGCGTGATGTACTGCTTCATTCACCATCTCCTGTTAGGGTTTTATTGGTGGACTCTCAGGTAGTGTACGGCTCGATTCTCCTACCAGAACTGGTTTTAGAAAGTGAGATTTTTAAATTGGCCCTTGTCGCGTCATACCAAAGATTCCAAGCAGAGTTTCTGAAAATTAGCCATACTTTGCTCGACTTGCTGCTTCTGCTCGTCAGTTAGATCTTCCATGCTGACCAGAATCACATTGTCTGTTTTGATCTCTTTTCCGGCCATGTCGAAATTCCGTGTCCCACCAGGCGTGCCAAAAACGTGTTGACACCGAAAATCACCGGCAGCGTTGAAAACAAGCCGATGATCTGGTTCGATGCACTAGACACGTGAAGGCCTGGGAGATTTGCTTAACTCCAATGCAGGTCCTAAAATTCGAGGTTCGTAGGCGTGCCAGTCAATTTGACCCTACAATTGACAAGAAGATAGAAAATATTAGACCAGTGAGCCAATCAGCTGGAAGTCGATTTGGACTCGTTTCATCGGCCGATAGCCGATATAGACTGTAGCACTTATACATCGACTGAAAGCTGATGATAGCATAGATGGACAAAATAAACAAACCATGTGACTAGAGAACCAATAGCAATATAAATAAATAAACTAGCCGATTACTGATATAACGTGTATCGGCTGGAAAGCCCATGACGGTGTAGCGTGCCAAAAACGTGTTGAACAATGCAATCGGCTTTAACTAATAAAAGATAACCTATCGGCTAGGCCCTCAGATAGAACATTGCATGGACACCCATCGGCTTAACAAGGATAAATCTATCATTATCAATCTAGTAGTTCAAACTTAATAGATGCAGCATAGATTAATAATGATAAAAGAACCTCGATGAGCCGATAGATCTGATGCAATCGTGATGTAAAATAGGATAACTTATCGGCTATACATCCTAATAAGATGCTTGCATAAAAACTATCGACTTAGCAGGAATAATTTATCGCTAGCAATTTAGTAGGTCGGACCTAACCGATGAAGCACAAACTGATGATAAATTACACCCAGTAAACTGATAAATCTATGCACGCGTGATGTAATATATCTACTCGGACTATGAGATCAAACCTAACTGATGCAGCTGTAGACAGAACAGATATATCATGGTAAGCCGACTACCGTGAACCGACTAGAATATCGGACCTAACCGAGGAAGTCCTAGCCGATACGGTAGTCGGGGTAACGAGACTTATCCTCTCGCAGGAGGTCGAACTTAACCGATGCAGCCCGACTCGAGAAGCAAGAACCCGTTGAAAGAAGGTGGCGATGCGCCGAAACTGTATTGATCTTTTTGATGATTTTACATGGTCCCCGGGCATACGTATTTATACCCCGAGTTGATACAGTCCTGATCAGATATGAAACAGGAGTTTCCTATCTATAAAAGGAAAATTAACAAGCCCTGATCGGACAGGAGATCAGCTTTCCTAAAAATCATTAAAGCTATCTAATTTACAGATAAGATTTTAATTGCCTTCCCGTGGTCTTCATGATCCTTTCCCAAACTCGGCTTCCTCTAGATTAATCCTCGCTAATTGACTGTGATATTTCCTTAACCGAATTTAATAAAGAACCGCACCAAATTTTGGCGTTAACACAGCCCAGGAAAGCTCTAGTCCCACACGTTCATCTTAGCAAGTAATATCCAGTACAGAGGGTATTTAGCTAATTAAACAAAAAGTACAGATACAGATACATATTAACTAATGTTTACATAACCCTCGGGGGCCAAATAGTAAGTCCATCGGAAGCATGACTACCCACAAAACCCTCAGGCAACCGACTAAGGGTAAACCCTTAGATAGGACCATCCTGATCAACCTGTTCACCCACACAATCATCATACAAATCTTCATCTTCACCTGTGCGTGGATCTATAGGAGTATTCACAAAAATAAAATATAACTCAGTACGCAAGGTACTGGCAAGGCCACAATCAAACCTGACTATACATGTGAGCTGTAATCAAAGTAAAGGCTATATGAAGAGGCTCAGTTTTATTGCACAAAGCCAATTTTATTTCGCAACAAGTTAAAAGAGGGATTCATAAATCAAATTTCATTCTAGGCTAGCAGAATAATATCATGGCATCATTTTGCATAGATAACTACTTCACCGCCCTCCTTGGCAGCAAGACCATAATATAATTTAATAATCCAATTCCATTTCATCATCATTTCATCAATCACCAAGTATAGATCAGTATAAATCTTCACCCAACCATACCATTCCATAAAGCATTTTGAAAACATAAGTCTATACTCAATGGACACAAACCATGCCACTCATGACCGTGAGCATGGCTAACCGATTAGTTTTGACTCTACAGAGTTTATATAACGTTACCCACATGATGTGATAGAAGCCATAACGGCTACACCCTAGGTTGGTCGATACCCGTCGGTATCCCACACTCTACACGTTGAGTGCATCCTAGGGGTCACAACATAGCTTTTACATTACCTAACATTTAGCCTTGCACCAGCACGAGGTGTGTTACTCCACATCGAGGGGCTACCCCGATGCCGTGGGTGGCGGGCCCACGCCTTAACCCAGCGCCGTGGCGGCAGCCTACCTGGCTCCCCACGAGAAACACAACGTTGTATTGGACAAACTTAGACGCCTATTCCGTTACGGGACATAGGTAGTTCCTCTGAACAGCCCCATGATCCGTTGTAGGCACTGCCCATACTACTCTGCCTACCAGAATGCAAGGCTAAACATTAAGCAACTTAATCCACTGTGATATGGCTATCCCATACTAGCACATGTGGTTGTACTGTTTAACATAAGAAATGACACTGAGTTCGGTCCTTAAGCAACCCAGGCAAACACTCCCCCTATCGATACACAACTATCACATATGTGTACCACTTGCTTGCCCAAGTTTTAAAATGGTTTTCCTTTAGTTTTAGTTCACAAATATCATAAATATTCTTCTCTAATCAGAAGTAAATAAATTCTCATTTCAAACCTAATTAGATGGCCATGATTTGTTTTGTAAGTAGCTAGGCATGTCTAAGTATATATACAAGTATATACCTTATAGCAAACACTTAACAAGTACTTTTACCCATCCTAAGGTTACAAGTAGTAGATTATCAACATTTCAAGGTGGGTTATGTAGAAAAAGGGATTAACTACCATTGCCCATAATCTATATAATATACATAGCAAAATAACGATGCAAGTTAAAATGAAATCATTGATAATCTCAAAATTTAGAAGCAATATGTTCAAAGGTAGTGGGATTCTTGCCTTGATCTAGATTTGCTTTAGGTTCCTCAATATATTCTATCTCCTTGAACTCCAAAGGCTCTTCCTCTAATTTAAGTTTTAAAGTTAAAGCAAAGTCAATAAATAATGCAAAAATAAAAAATACTTTAATACGTATGATTTTTGTGATGTGATTTGGTACTGGTCTCAGATACTTTCTAGTGAAATTATTTTTATTTTTTTGCACTTACCATTTGTGAGATATGATTTTTGCAAGTTTTATGTGTCATCTTAAGAGTATAAAATTTGCTGGTAATTTGTGGTTTCGTTCTGTGTGAAATAACTTTATAAATGGAAAGTAATCATTTTTCTAAGAACTACAAAATTGGTTTGACATTTTTCTAAGCTAGAATGATTTTCTTATGAATTTTCTAGTTAAAAGTCCT
The DNA here is from genome assembly GCA_003991445.1 of Oryza meyeriana var. granulata. Lineage (NCBI taxonomy): Eukaryota > Viridiplantae > Streptophyta > Magnoliopsida > Poales > Poaceae > Oryza > Oryza meyeriana. The sequence goes on along the minus strand of RYFJ01002299.1, from coordinate 47,059 downwards.
ATTTTTACCCTTTTTTTATTCTCATAATTTTTAGGCAAGTTTTCTGTACAGAAAGTGCCACTTTTTAATTTACCAGATTGTAAAGAATAAAATTACAAAACAAACAAAACTGGTTTCACCCAATTTGGAGTTGTAATGAATTTTCTATGAATTTTTAAATTTAAACCTATTTTCTAGTGTAATAGAAAAGGTTTATTGATTTATATCTATTTTCTCAGATTTAAAATACAAGGGGTCCACCGGTCAGTGTAACAACTTTTGCAAAAACGTACTCGGGCTTTCCAAAAATCAACCCGTAGTCCTTCTGCACGTGTGAGAGGGAATTTTCATTAAGAGTCCCCGTTGTTTTTAGATATTACATTTAGGTCCTGGGTCCACTCGTCAGTGTCTGGTTATTTTACAAAAAGGTACTTGATGAGGACATCACTAGCTCAGATATGAACATAGCTACTTTATATATTCATCAACCAAAGGTGCATACTTTCTATATAAGATTTATGTGTTATATATTTGAACAGCCGTTACTGCACCATAAATTTTGTGTGTTCTCGTTTGCAGAGATACTTGCTTGGGTGAAGGGAAAGAGACGGAGTACAACGAATACATGGATGATCAAAGAAGTTGATTGGGGACCAAACCAAGATCTTTCCCAAGTCTACTTCTACCGCACCATGTCACTTTCGGTCCATCGAAGGCAAGCAATGAAGTTCTGTACGTTTTGGATTCGGATTCGGGCCTCCTGATTCGGGCCTCCTGACAGCATCAACTTCAAACGGACCTAGCCGCTGATCCAGAAGGACTCTCGGGGCCCATGAGTACTTGTTGGAAAGCTTATGGAGTCTACTTTCAGATGGTTTTGGTCCCACATCAAAATTCCTCCTGAGCTGTCTGGAATCGTCAAAACAAGACACGTACCTCTTCCAGTCCGAGTCTGTTTCGGGCCTTGGGCCTTGTAATTGTGACGTGGGCTAAGCCCAAGGGGTGTGCGCCCTAGGGATAACCCTAGGACGTCCCAACACCTATATATACAGTAGCCGTCATTGTTTAAAAGTGGGTTTTGCTTTAGATCAATCTGTATTAGAACAGTCGCCGTCATCGGTTGTGAAACCCCAACTTCGAGTGCTTAATCATTCATCTGCAATTGTCACTTTAATTGAGTTGCGTACTTTCGGGTTCTTGCTTGTGTTCTTCGTTTCGCAGGCAGGGATTAGCCTTCTTGGCGAGGTCAACCGGATTTGTGACACGGTTGATAACCAGAGGAATCGTGGTGCTAAGGTTGCAGGAATCGGATCTTCTGATCTGAAGCCGAATCGGTGTGTCGCGTTCCACCAAAAACGAAAGCTATCTATCTGACGGAAGATTGGGAACCCCGTTCCTCATCAAGTGGTATCAGAGCTTCAGGTATACCGTCAGGTTTGCAACTTACCCATAGTTGAGTGTTTTGCCTTCGTCTCATAGTCCACCGCCATACTTGTTTTTCCTGTCCTACAACCATCCGCGCCATAGCCTTTGCATTTGTCAGTCGCAGAGTCCGTCGTGTTGAGTTTGTGTCCTAGGTCGAGGTCTTGTTGCTGGTTAGATTGTGTTTGAGTCCAGTTCGTGTGTTTTCCCCCACTGTTCTATCAAACCCTAGCCAAAATCACCAACTTTCCGCACTTTCTGTCCGTTTTGTCCTCTAATTCGGAGTCCGTTCGTAAAACAGGCATAACTTTCGCATACGAACTCCGTTTGCAGGAAACCATATATGTTTCGGAATCAGAAAAAAATTTTGCATCCGTCTCTCCCCTCCTCTGGCGGGTTCGGTGATTCTATTTTGCCGTAAAACAGCCCGGAAGATCGTCTTTCCGAGCCCGCAAGCCTTTCTCGAATTTTGGGCGCATCTTCTGAAAATTCCACATGCCACGCCTTTCACTTGTTTGAGCTCAACTTTTCTGTGGTTACTTCCTGTGTGCTCCTAAGGCTAAAAGAAAGATCAAAAAAATAAAAACAAAAAGTCAAATTTTCCCAAAAAAACAAGGACAGCCCAAAAAAGAGAAAAAAAAGAGAGGGGCAAAAGAGGAACAATATTTAGAGGAGCACATAGAGAACACCAAGTTGAGCTGTGTTAGAGTGTGCTGTCTTGTGCCTTGTTTCTGACACTTTTGCTGCTCATCATCCTTATTTCCACCACCTTGTTTGTCACACACCTGTACTTGAACACCTTTAGGCCAGCAACGAGAACAGGTACTTGGGACTATAATTCAGCATTGCTATCTGTTACTGACTTGTGTGCCACAAATACATATTTTTCTCTTTGTGTGCCTTCCAAGCTCCACATATTCTTCAGATCAGTACAGAAAAGATCCTTGCGACCTCGGTGCCACTGCCTCACAGGTATCACGAACCAGCCGCCGGTTGTACCATCCACTGCTTGCGTTGGTAAGAACTTGGTAAGAACTCGGTAAGACGTGAGTGAGGGTGTGATCCCACCGACCCATAAATAGTTGATAGGGATTTTATTTCATAACTAACCATGCCAAACGACGAGCCTGCTTTGAAAAGTGACTTGCAGGACCTGAAGGAGCAGATGCTAGCGGAGGTGGCCAAGCTAACGGATGTAGTCAGAACGACCATGAAGGACGTCGCCCATTCGCTTGAGAGCGTGGACAGGCGAGTGTCCACATTGACCGGGAAGGTTCAACAGCTTGAGGCCAACCATCCAGCTACCAACGATGACAACAAGGACGAGAATGACGACGTGATCCTCGACGAGGGTGTTGTCTACGGTGACGATGGTCTAGTTGATGCGAGGGCGACACGCGAGAACACTCTGCGTCAAAGACTTCACCGCAATCGCACAGGTATGGGAGGTAATCAGCGTAATCGTGGTAATGTTAATAATGATGATCCTTATGCTAAAATAAAATTTACCATACCATCTTTTTATGGAAAATATGATGCTGAGGAATATCTTGATTGGGAGATGACAGTAGAACAAAAATTTGCTTCCCACCTTGTACCTGATCAACATAAGGTTAGACAAGCCACTAGTGAATTTAAAGATTTTGCTATAATCTGGTGGCAAGAACTAGCTACTTTGCAGCTACAACCCGAGTCATGGGATAGGCTCAAAGAAGCAATGCGTGATCGCTTTATTCCTCCTTCTTATAAACGTGATTTGCGTAAGAAATTGCAGCGCTTAGATCAGGGAAATATGTCTGTCCAGGAATATTATGCAGAGCTACAAAAGGGCATGATACGTTGTGGGGTAGTAGAGGATCCGGAGGATAAAGTGTGTCGCTTTTATGGTGGATTGAGGCGTGAAATTCAGGATATTGTTGATTATAAAGAATTTACTACTACCAACCGTTTGTTCCAGCTTGCTATGCTTGCAGAAAAGGAATTACAGGGCCGACAACAGCAACGGAGCCGGAGCAGCAACTTCAGCAGCTCCTTCACACCCAAGACGACGACGCCGGCGCCGCCAACGAAACCACTCCCTTCGTCGAGTGCTCGTCTTAAATTACCTTTGTCATATGATGATTTGGATACTATTTCTTGTGATAAAGAAGAGTTATGCAATGCTTCACTTATATCTATGCCACAACTAGTGAATGAACATGTTAGTAATGTTGTTGAACCACCATGTGCTGATTTTAGACATGTTGTTCATATTGCTAGCGAGAATGAAGAGCTTAGATTGTTATCTTCTTTAAATACTTGGGGCTATATTCAATTTGATGATCTTTGTCCACTCAATTATTTAGAAAAGAAATTATTTGCTAGATCTCATTTGCCATGTCCTTCTCATGTGATTTTTCATGTTATTGGCAATTATGATAATAAAGGAGAATATAATGTGCATAGAGTATATATTTGTTCAAATTTTAATATACCTCCTTTTCATAATGACATGTCTTGTCTAGAGGACTGCTTGAGTATAAATAATTCTTTATCTAGTTCCTCTAGCTGTTTAAATGAGTTGCAGGTTGGTTTGCAAGAAGGGGAGTGTTGTGAGCTGCACAACACTACAAAGTGTTCTCCGTGTTTAAAAATTTCAGAATCCAACCATATGCACAACACTACTTCACCCAATATTGTGAAAGATAAAGATATGTTCATCAAGCTTAATGACAAGGTGAAACCGTGGACGGTTTCAAATCAAGAAGGGGAGGATGATGAGGACATCACTAGCTCAGATATGAACATAGCTACCTTATATATTCATCAACCAAAGGTGCATACTTTCTATATAAGATTTATGTGTTATATATTTGAACAGCCGTTACTGCACCATAAATTTTGTGTGTTCTCGTTTGCAGAGATACTTGCTTGGGTGAAGGGAAAGAGACGGAGTGCAACGAATACATGGATGATCAAAGAAGTTGATTGGGGACCAAACCAAGACCTTTCCCAAGTCTACTTCTACCGCACCATGTCACTTTCGGTCCATCGAAGGCAAGCAATGAAGTTCTGTACGTTTTGGATTCGGATTCGGGCCTCCTGATTCGGGCCTCCTGACAGCATCAACTTCAAACGGACCTAGCCGCTGATCCAGAAGGACTCTCGGGGCCCATGAGTACTTGTTGGAAAGCTTATGGAGTCTACTTTCAGATGGTTTTGGTCCCACATCAAAATTCCTCCTGAGCTGTCTGGAATCGTCAAAATAAGACACGTACCTCTTCCAGTCCGAGTCTGTTTCGGGCCTTGGGCCTTGTAATTGTGACGTGGGCTAAGCCCAAGGGGTGTGCGCCCTAGGGATAACCCTAGGACGTCCCAACACCTATATATACAGTAGCCGTCATTGTTTAAAAGTGGGTTTTGCTTTAGATCAATCTGTATTAGAACAGTCGCCGTCATCGGTTGTGAAACCCCAACTTCGAGTGCTTAATCATTCATCTGCAATTGTCACTTTAATTGAGTTGCGTACTTTCGGGTTCTTGCTTGTGTTCTTCGTTTCGCAGGCAGGGATTAGCCTTCTTGGCGAGGTCAACCGGATTTGTGACACGGTTGATAACCAGAGGAATCGTGGTGCTAAGGTTGCAGGAATCGGATCTTCTGATCTGAAGCCGAATCGGTGTGTCGCGTTCCACCAAAAACGAAAGCTATCTATCTGACGGAAGATTGGGAACCCCGTTCCTCATCAGTACTCGGACGTTTTAAACTCTTGCTGACAGTCGTCCGCACGCGCTAATCGTGTGGGGCTCACTTGTCAGCGACTTGGGACAGAGTGCGCGTCGGCGAGCACGTCCAACAAACTTTGCGGCGGCGGTGACAGTGAACGGCGGCAAATCTCGTCAGGCTGTCAAAAGAGAAAATTTTCTACAAGCCTTTGCGCATCCATCGAGGGTAGTGTCGCTGGCTAAGGTGGTCAGAATTGATGGCGACGATGGCGGAGGCGGCAAGTCGGCTTGGGTTGCATATGGACTTCGCTGTATATGCCGAAAATGATGCATGCATGTGATGTCTAAAGTGCCAGGGATACTCATTGAAGCTTTTGGGTCACTCGGCAGAGCTGGAACGGCGGCGAGTGTGTCAGAAGAGATCTCACGGTGGCGGAGTGCTCCTAGTGATCGTCGACAGTTGGATCTGGGCCAAGGTCCAGGGAAGAGAAGTAGGTGTCAGCTTAGTGAGGTGCTGGGGTTGCTACAGATGCGAGGTATCGGAGCATAGCTCACCAGAGGAGGAGAAATCAACGGCGGCGGTAGTTAGCCGGAGAGGGAGAAGATGACCTCGATCTCGAGCTTCACTGCACCATATCCCGATTCCTTCTACCAGTTGTCTTCTCGAAGTGAGGCGACGACGCTGGCGAGCTAGCTCAGTCTGCAGTGTATCGGATCGGCTGGAACGGTGACGGCGCTGTAGGGCAGAGAGCAAGGCACGGCGACTTCGACCGGCGATCCTGGGGATGCCGAGTACAAAAATAGAAAGATTAGAGGGTGGTGATCATGTTCCTGGAGTCGAAGAAGGATGGAGCTCACTGGAGAGGACTCAGGCTCGGTCGAACACTATCGGCAGTAGGGAAGATGAGCTCACCGCCGGTGATCCTTGGGTTCTTCTTTGGATTTCTCGGTGGGAATGTGGTGAGGAAGGAGAGGAGAGGTAGCTGGCGCGGTTTTAGACGAAATGGTCGAGGTTTCCTAGAGTTGAGTTCATCTATGTGTCTCTGTGTGCTGTGAGGGAGGAGGAGGAGGTGTTGCCACGTTCTCTCATGCAATGCTGAGGTGCCCCAACTCTACAGTGACTATGGTGGGTCCCACATGTAAGAGAATATTGTGCTACACATTTTTAGCTAGAGTTACTACATGACTAGTAGTCCTTTGTGGTTAATTCCTAGGGAAACAGGAGGAGTATGGGTAGGATTTAGGTGAAACACACTGTCTCAATACTTGTAGAGGCTTACAGGTGGGCTAGGGTCTTGTGGGGTCCACATGGCAGTGACAAAACAGAGAAGAATTCTCTAGAGACTAAGTAAAATAGAGTAGTTGGAGGTTACATTGATCTAGCTGTTTGACTGATCTACAGTATGGGTAAAATCATGGGAAAATTACTGTGGGCAGTAGGTGGTATTGGCTAGCTCTGTGCCAAATTTCAAAGTTGTGGGACTTGTAGATTTGTCCGGAGAAAATGGCAAAGTTCGGCCAAAATTCAGTTTCTGCTGTGCACTAGTCTGAGTCAGTGAGTTGGGGCCTATTATTTTATGTGCAAGCTTTGTGAAAGAAGCTTTGAAATTTTTACTGTAAATAGTTGACGACATGACCCAATTTCTGGAAAATTTTGGTAAGAAGGTGAGCGGTGAATTTATTTTAGAAAAAATATCAAATTGGTTGTCTGCAAGGGAAAAAGTTCTCTGTTTTGCTGAATCAAAAATATTTGTTTGAGACACTTATTTAATTGATAAAATTTGGTAAAAATTACTGGATATAGAGGAGGATGTGATTAACCTGCTGATTGAATTTCATAGCTAGAGGTGATCTGGTTTATCTTTGGTGAAATTGCAAATTAAGGATAGTGACCCAGTTTTTCCTGGAGTCTAAATTAATTCTCTAGACCTTATCTCCTGTCATTTTTTGTGGTTCCTTTGGGAGATAAATTAAACCAAAATTTCTGGTTGAAAGTTTCATGGTGACTCATACTCTGGTAGAAAGGCACTGCTTGATTAGTCTTCATTTTTATTTGGTGAATTTTAGAAGTATACCCATTCATTTTTAGCTAGCTCCCTAGTCTAGCTGATTTGAGGGGTTTTATTGAAGTACTTACTGAAGTGATAAAAACATGGAAAATATTGTTATGCTAGCATAAGAGATGTGTTTTCATTGCCTCCTGCATTTCATACATCACTTTTATTTCTTTACAATATTTTTTGGTATGTTACAGCTCTACCCCCCTTACAAAAGAAATCTCGTCCCTGAGATTTTGCTAGCTCTAAAAGAAACTTGGAAACTCGGCTCTAAGCTTGTCCTCCCTTTCCCATGTGGATTCCTCTAGAGTATGATTACTCCACTGGACTTTGAGCATCTTGATACTATGGTTTCGTGTACGTCGCTCTGCTTCTTCCAATATACGAATTGGATATTCTCTATATGAGAGGTCTGGTTGTTTGGATATGTTTTCCATAGGAGCAAGCTCATTGGTAACTCTAAGACATTTCTTGAGTTGAGAGACATGAAAAACAGTATGTACTTCTGAAAGTTGAGGTGGCAATTCCAATTGGTTTGCCACTTGTCCCCGTTTTGCAATAATTTGGTATGGTCCGATATAACGGGGAGCTAACTTTCCGTGTATTTGAAATCGTCTAACGCCTCGTAGTGGTGATACTTTGAGATATATGTAATCACCTACTTCGAAGCTTAATTCGCGACGACGGTGATCAGAATAGCTCTTTTGGCGTGATTGTGCCTCCTTGAGCCGTCTTCGAATAATAGGCACATTTTGTTCAGCTTCCTCAATGAGAGTTGGACCAAAGAATTGTCTTTCTCCCACTTCGGACCAGAACAAGGGTGTTCTACATTTTCTTCCATAGAGTGCTTCAAATGGAGACATTTGAAGGCTAGACTGATAACTGTTATTATAGGAGAATTTCGCAAAAAGTAGGCATTTTTCCAGTTGGTGTTGTATGTCATGACACAAGCTCACAACATATCCTCAAGAACCTGATTAGTACGTTTGGTCTGACCACCAGTTTGAGGGTGAAAAGCTGTGCTGAAAAATAATTCGGTTCCGAGGAGTCCATGTAAATTCTCCCAAAATCTTGATGTGAATTGTGGTCCACGGTCTAAGACAATTACTTTAGGAACCCCATTGAGCCGTACAATGTGTGCTAAATAGAGCTCAGCTAGTTTGGCCCCATTATATGATACATGTACAGGAATGAAGTGAGCCACTTTAGTTAACCGATCAATTATAACCCAAATTGAGTCATGTCCATTTGGGGTTTTTGGGAGACTAGTGATAAAATCCATTCCTACTTCATCGAATTTGGCAACTCTATCACATTCACACTAGATCATACTCCCAACTCTAAAACATCATCCCTTCATGCGATAGTGACTACTCAATTCTTAGATGTACCTATAGTGTACAAGTATCCTGATGTATTTCCCGATGAGTTACTAGGAATGCCACCCGACCGGGATATCGAATTTGTGATCGATTTGAAACTTGGAACAGCACCCATTTATAAAAGCCCTTACCGTATGACCTCTCAGGATCTATCTGAACTCAAAACCCAACTTAATGAGCAACTAGAGAAGGGATTCATTTGTCCTAGCTCATCACCATGGGGATGTCCGGTACTTTTTGTACCAAAGAAAGACGGTACCTTGCGAATATGTGTGGATTATCGTCCTCTAAACGAAGTCACCATCAAAAACAAATATCCACTTCCTAGAATAGATGATCTCTTTGATCAAATGACCAGTGCTCGGATCTTTTCTAAAATTGACCGAAGGTTAGAATATTTTCAACTCAAATCAAACCGGAGGACATTCCAAAGACAGCATTCACCACCTGCTACGCTCTATTCGAATATACCGTGGTATCTTTTGGACTGACCAACGCTCCTGCTACCTTCATGAACCTAATGAACAAAATATTCATGGAGTATCTGGACAAATTTGTGGTGGTATTCATTGATGACATCCTTATTTACTCAAGAAACGAAAAAGAACATGCACAACATCTGCGTATGGTTCTTGACAAGCTGCGTGACCACAAGTTATATGCAAAATTCTCCAAATGTGAATTTTGGTTAAAGGAAGTTCCTTTCCTTGGCCATGTTATATCAGAAGGAGGAATTGCTGTAGATCCAACCAATATGGACAAAGTACTCTCTTGGAAGCAATCTCAAACTATCACTGAGGTTCGAAGTTTTCTCGGTTTAGCTGGATATTATCGCCGGTATATTGAGAACTTCTCCAGGATTGCAAGACCAATAACTCAACTCCTCAAAAAGGAGCATAAGTTTGTGTGGTCAGAAGCATGTGAGTCAAGTTTCCAAATGTTAAAGGAAAAGCTCACCACAGCCCCAGTGCTAATCATGCCTGATACACACAAACACTTTGATATATATTGTGATGCATCTCACCATGGGCTTGGATGTGTGTTGATGCAAGAGGGTAAAGTAGTGGCTTATGCCTCGCGTCAATTACGACCTCATGAAACCAACTATCCAACTCATGATCTAGAATTAGCAGCCATAGTGCATGCCTTATAGATCTGGAGACATTATTTGATCGGGAAAAGGTGTAATATCTATACCGATCACAAAAGCTTGAAGTATTTCTTCACCCAATCAGATCTGAATTTGAGACAAAGGAGATGGTTGCTGTGCGCCACCGGAACGCCATCGCTGTCGGCTACCTGAACCTCGCTGCCGCCAAACCTGCTGCCCTCCGCCGCGTCAGATGGTAGCCGATGGCGACCATTGGGCCACGCGTGCCGTCGTTGGCCGCGTGCGCCGGCAAGGCTCGTTCCCGACTTGGTTTGAGCCATCCGATCTACCTCGGCAGATCGGGACCGCTCGTGCACCTGTGTCCGTGGCCATATGCGTGTGGACTGCGTCCGCCGTGCGTCGCACTCTGATGCGCCACTGACCCGTGGGTCCTGCTTGTCAGCGCCAATTCCCCATGGTCTGCTGATGCATTAAATCCTTGTTAATGCGCAATAAATCGTTTAGAAATTGTTTTTGCATAGGAAAATTACAGTAAAACTTCTAAAATTCATAACTAATTGATATGAGCTCCGATTAATCCCATCCAAATTTCATTAAATCAAAAAAATAACAAGAATCCATTAAAAATACTTCCAGCCCCTGTTTCAAGGTCCACATGTATTGTTTTTAATTGTTTATGCGTTGTTTGCCATAGAAACCGACACCGTCGACTCTCCAGTTTACTACGAAATCGTTGCCAAATTCGCCGAGCCGGAGCAAGACAAGTCGCACCATTTCCTTGATCATTTTGTACCCAATTATTTGCAAATTATTTGTTTTAAATTAATAAACGTGCATTATTTCATCATTTCATGTGGGAAGGGTGACCTATATAAATGCAATTTTAATTGCTCTAACTTTGTTCCACCTGTACACTTTTGTAGCTGGGTAATAATATGACTAGAGGCTATTGTTAGGATGCTTAGTCCTGCTTAGAGACCTTTACATCACATGGGGATTTAAATATTTTAATTCACATTTATGGTTCGACTCGATGTCGGGAAATGGAACTTTGGGTGTGTTGATGTTAAATTACTAAAATTTGACCTAAATGGTGGGCTGTGGGTGCATGGTTTTGTTGGTCGCACCCATGGCAGTTAAGGACCGGTTTGTGGGAACCCCTTGAGCAATTAATCATACATTCCACAAGCCAGCGTGGGCAATGGCTGGGCTTGCAGCGTTTCTTCTCCCTCTCCTAGGCACCATTGGTGAGAATGGGCGTGATGGAGTTGGGTCGGCTCAGGGTCGGGTTGATCGTCTTCCGGATCCATTATGGCGCAAGGGGGGTAGCCTGGCCAATATGGGGCGTCCTATTGGCAGGTGCAACCTCAGCGTGGTGTGGATGGTTAGGGAGAGGTTGCGTGAATGGTCATGTCACAGCCTCTCGCGGGGTGTCGTGGTGACACGCCGGCACACGGGAACGTGTGTGAGGCTGTGTCTTGTGGGTACAGTTCTACCTCTGATCAGAGTAAATCTATTTGAATAGCCACGCCCGCGGTCATGGGCATTTTGGTCAAGACTCACCGTGATTAGTCTCACTTTAATAAATTGACTTAAAACTTGCTATAGTGACAGGATGGATGGTTGGGCCTGGTTAACGTGGTGTAACATTGATCAGTGGAGGATTAATATTGCTCAATTAATCTACCTTTTTTATTGTTTGTGAACTATCATTGTTTGCAACTACTTTTACGCAAATGAACCCTGAGCCTATCTTTGTCTCCCGTGCGTTGTGCATATTTATGGGTGTGATTTGTTGAGTACTGTGGGTGGTACTCAGTCTTGCTCCCTTTCCCCTCTCAGTGGTGGAGTATATGTCCGATGAGGATCATCAGAAGGACTAGGCTGGCTCCGCCATCAAGACACCTGTGGAATGAAAGCCTCCACTTAGCCAGCTGTATATAGGCTTTATTTATGTCTACCACTACATTTATGTAAGATAATTTTATTCTATTTGTAAGACGCACTAACTTGGTATTGTATACCCTAGCTTTCCTGGACAGGGATTTAATACACAGGAATATTCGGAATTCTGGTTACGAATTTCTGGGCGTTACAAGAGGTTGGATAAGCTAACGTCTAAACAAACAGAGGAGCAGTCTGGGAGGGCTACCCTTGTTGGGGATGAGGCTACACAAGCTCTTGGATCTCTACCAAGTGATGGACCTCGTATGAGAAGAAGGTCGGCATCGTCGGTTAGGAAATTTTTGAAATGGATTAAGAATGAGCCAAAGGAGAAATGAGCCTTGTTGTTTGACAAAGATGGTTCTCGATTTGACATAATGACCACAAATTTGGTAGACGTTTACAACTAGGTGATGTGTGGTGTTCGAGAGCTCCCACTTGTTGAAATTGTTGAATTTATCTTGATGGCACATGCACGTATTTCAGAGATCGGTACAAAGTAGTTGGCCCCTCCATAGTAGACAATGATCTTTTCTTTCGCACATTACTGACTAAGTACATGCTAGTTAAAAGTAATAAGGCCCGAAGACATCGAGCTATACCTCAAGGTACATAATAGCATAGGTTTGAAATATTGTGTGTCAACAAGAGCATGTGTGGAATCTACCGTAAGAGAGTTGTGCAGGAGTGCGTCCTGAAGGAAGACGAGACCTGCAAATGCTCGTGCTGAAAGCCTACTCTGCTCCACAAGCCATGTTCTCATGTTATTGCTGCGAGCGCTAAGTGTGGGATAGAAACACGCCATTTTGTCTCACCTTATTTTAGGAAAGAAGCAATCTTCAATACCTAGAGTGGCGAGATATATGGCTTTGGTATTGCGGGGACATTTACTACCGAGCATCTAAAAGTTATTTACATTCTTGACCCAACAAAATTGAGAGACAAAGCAAATCGCCGTAAGACAAGACGCAATCGTAATGACATGGATGAGTCTAAAGCAGGTGGAAGGTGTAAACGGTGTTCAAAATCTGACCAAGAAGGCCATACTTACAAGAAATGTCCTAAAGATGCGACGGGCCCGAGTGCAGCGCAAGCTGGTCTATCGGGTTCAGGCACTGATGGAAGTCGTTCCCCGGGTGAAGGCATCACTTCAAGGCGAACCCGTCCTAGACGTTCTCGTGTATCTGGTGGTGCTGTGGTGTAGTATCAGTTCATGTATCATTGTAATAGAGCTTTTTGTAACTTAAGTCGTCGTGCTATGTTGCGTCCTAGATTGTTGCGTCCTACTTCATGTATCATTATAATACAACGATACATACCTTATTGTCGTCCTCTATTATCACATAATAGTGCTATGAACCTTTACCATAATTTTTAATGCGGTTGGACAATTAAATTTGTGAACCGACTCTTACTTGTTGCTTTCATATTAAAAATTTTGCTAACTTTCTATTTGCATGTAGCTATGGCGTACTAGACATCGTAGTTGCTAGACCGGGGGCTTGATCGGTCCCACCGGTCATACCTTCAGCCGTTGAGGGTGCCGAGCTGATCACCTTCCGTCCACGGCCTTCGCGTCACCTCTTGTGTATAGACCCCCGGTTCCATAAGAGATAATGTCACACCGTAAAAATTATCCATTTAAATAATACATGTGGAAATACAATTTTAGAAATTTTTTAAAATCTTAAAGAAGAGGTTTAATAAAATTTTTTAAAATATTTAATATAAAAATAGGCTAGATAAAATTTTATTAAATATTTCACTGGCTCTTTTAGCCCCTAGAATTTTCTAGGAATTAATTGAGCAAGGGAGGTATTTTTAATAAATGGAATATCATTTCAGTGAATTATTTAAAGGAAAAAGTCTTTTAAATCCCCTCCTAGCCACTGGGCCGAATTTGGCCCAGCGCCATCCCTCTCTCTCTCCTTTCCTACACCGAATCCCAGCACCCGGCCCGTCTCCCTCTTTCTTTCCTCTCTCCCACCGACAGGTGGACCCTACCTGTTGGGACCATCTTCAAGCTCGGGCCGGAGGCCGAGACGTGCCGCCGCCATGTTGCGCAAAATCTGGCCGCCCCACTGGATCCCTTTCCGAATTGAGTGGGGGGTTTTTCTCCCCTCCTTTTCCTTTGCCTATCCCCTCAAAACCCGGAGCAAAACGGCCTCAGATCAGGCCTGACCTTGTGTGCAACTCAGGGTCCTGCCGCCGCCTGACTTTACCGCCGTCCTAGTCACCGTGTCCGCCTCGGACTCGCCAATCCCAGGGCACTATAATACGCCCCTCCCCTCTGTGCGCCACCGCTTTTGCCCTAGCCCGCTGCCTCTCGGCAAGCCCTAAGCCTAGGAGGTTTGAGCCACCATCGTCTTTAGCCGCGCCACGCAGCCGCTCGGGTCGCCGTCGCCCTTGGCCGTCACTTCGGTCATTATCTCCCGAAGGTGCTACACCTCGTCCACCAGTTTGCGACTGCAATCCACCGCTGGAGCACTGTCATCGCTAGACACCCGAAGAATTCCGCCGCCTTTTCTCGTTGCTGGTAACCATCCGTCGTCGTCCGCCGCCGCACAACCTCGGGGTAGGATCGCCTCGTCGTGCTCTTTGTTTTAATGTAGCCCGTTGCCGCCGCCGTGCCCTAGATCGCCGACAAGCCCCACCGTCCGAGCCGTCGCCACCGCCGGACGCTCACCACAGCCGCCTGCCATTGCCCGGCCCACGTGGCAGCCATCCAAACGCCCAGGATCGGAATAAATCAGGGCCGTCCAATCCCGATCTGTTAATCCCGGCTGTCGGTTTCCATAGACCGCTTCAGTGAACTCAGTCTATGGTGGACCAGACCCAGTGACGCGATAAAGCCTTTTCCTTTTCAAAATTAATTCAATATTACGTCATAATTGCTATATTAATTTCTGTATATGGATTTAATCAACTTAATCTACTAAAAATCATAACTAATTCATACGAACTAGGATTGAGGCCGTTCAAGTCTCTAAATTCTTGAAAAATCATGATCTATCCTTTAAAAATATCCACATCTATTGTTCCTCTGTGTTAATGTACTGTTTTTGTTGATTTTGTTATTTGCCTTTAGTTTCCGACGTTCTAGAGCCTGTTTACGCTGAAGAAGGTTCAAAAGACTTTGCGGAGCAGCAAGGCAAGTCACATAGACCCAATACCCTTTGAGCATGTTGGTCCAATGATTTAAGCTATTGTTTTATTGCAAACGTGCATTTATTTTCGAACGTCATCGGGAGTGTTAACCCAATATGCCTTGTTATGGCCCTTTTGTTTTGATTACCTATCTTTTGTTAGCTGTTGTTATTATTGGATTAGCTAGAACTATATATTGTTTTAGCTAAATTAATTATCTTTGCTTAGCCATGCTTAGAAACCCTAGAATAATTGATGGGATAATTTATGCTTCACCTATATTTCATTATGATTAATTAATGATAGTCCACGATGGTTCGTCGTGTTTGACTAATTGGTAACTAATAACTGTCCAACTAAAACATGTTTAAAGGTGGGTTGTGAGCATTTGGAATGATGATGATGTCAGTGGTGGTCGTGACAATTAAGGACCGGTTCGTGAGCTACTGTTGTGAAGCATTGACTGTACTAACCACAAGCCAGCATGGGCAACGGCTGGACTTGTAGTGTAGCATGTCCCAGCGCAAGACACCATAGTGTGTTTAGTTGATAGGTGGTAGTGTCAATAAATCCACAGTGGCAGTGCCAATTAGTCCATATCTGGGAGCTAAGAGTTTCTCTAGTCTGGTGGTTGGGCCACCTCTACTGGGGACTTGGCCCGTGGTATTCTGTTGGGCGTGTTATGCGAAGAGTCCTGTTACAACTCTTTTCCGAGGTGTCGATGTTTTGTATCGGCAATAATTATATGGACTATTCGTCGGACCGCAACTCGATGGATTCGAAAGGACACACAAGATTTATACTGGTTCAGGCCCTCGGTGAGAGGTAATACCCTACTTTTAGTTGTGGTGTATTGCTTTCGTGGTATTCTCTGGTGAGATTGTCATATGCCCTAGGGGCTCCCTACCCCTCCTTATATACTGGAGGGATGAGGGTTACAGGGTAGGAAATCCAGTCAGATATAACCAAGGGCTTTCCTTATCAGTACATAGAGTATCCGGCTAGGACTATATCCCTTTCCTTGTTATGCAAGGTAATATGAAGCCAAGTCCTACTCTATCTCCAATTGTAGGAACCGGCTCACTCTCTGTCCGAGTGGTCGTAATTACCTTCCTTGAGGTACCCGGGGCCCATGGCCTCCACACGAGGTATCATGGTGGTACTAAGGCGCATGGTAACATGTTGTGGAGTTATGTCTTGTGGGTAAAGTTCTACACCTTTGGCCAGAGTAAAATTATTCTTATAGCCATGCCCGCGGTTATGGGCGACCGTAACAATGTTTTTTCGTGATTAGTCTCATTTATCATTTAATGGTTAATAATGTGGTATATGATGGTTATATGGCAGCTCTAGGTTTGGAGTGGTTTGGGCCTGTGCAGCCAGGTGGGCTGTACAGTGTTGATTTAATATTGTTTAATTGTTCAATTGTTTTATTACTTTCTTAAATGTTTTACTAAATGCTATTTATGCAATTTAGCCCTATATGCCATCATTTGTTTATCCTGTGCACTTGCATACTTGTTGTGTGGCTTGTTGAGTATTCCATGTACTCACCTTGCAATACTAAATCATCAGAGGAGGAGTTCTACAGTGATGATGGTGCTCTGATGACTAGGCTAGGTTCGGGTCAAGCTACCTATGGAGTTTGGAGTCATCATATTCACTAGTTATATTCCGCTGCTTAGAATTTTATTTGGTTGAGAGGTTCCATCTGTCTCTATAATAATTATACATTCGTTACTTTATTAGTTAAAGATTTGTACTTTGTTATCAACTTTGTTATTGTGTGCCTCGGCTGATTCCTGGACGAGGGATAAATACACATGAAAGCGTTTGGAATTTTGGATGGAAATTTCAGGCGTGACAAGTTGGTATCAGAGCCTCCTTGACCTTAGGACCAGCTAAATGATAACCCATAGAAGCCTTCTAAAATAAAATTTGAAATTAGAACTGCTCTTTCCCCTTTCTCTTCTAAGCTAAGTTAGCAACACCTAGAAAATTGTATGGTTTAAAACCCCTTTTTCGAAAACAAAATATTTTAAATAAGTTTATTTCTGTATTTTGTTATCACCCTATGTATTTAATTAGTACCTTACATCCATTACTGTATTGATTATGCACTGCCTACCAGCACCGCTCCATCTGGGTTTTAGAAAAAAACAAATCCACTCCTAAAAAAATTACTATTCGGCTGAAAAAATCGTTTTTAGGTTTTTGGTTTATTTTATCTTTACCTTCCTCCAAATTTTATTATCCCTTTCATTTTATTTAAGTTAAGCTTGTTTTGTTAACTTAACCAAAACCTTTGCCTCTCTCTTCACATTCCATAGATGTCAAACTGTGAGCCTGTGCATCTGTTTGGAGTTGGTGGTTTCATCAAGGAGCTACGTGACAAGGCGTTTGCCATAGGATTCAACCTAGCTCCCGAGTACAGACAAGTCACTCATAATCCGGTTGAAGAGAAGTGTCGCGTTTGATTGACGGTCTCAAGCGATCGTGAAGGAGTCCCGTCCATGATCTTTGAAGCCAGAGGAAGGAACTATGAGCACTCATCTTAGGAAATGGCATTGGTGGCCATTGGAGAACTTCGCCATCGCTATGCCATTCACTTGACAGACACTGCCTATTACTACCATCCGTCCAAAACCCACAATGATGAGTACAGCAGTTACCAAAGTTCTAAGGCAGAGAACAGCGCTACTACACAACACTTAGTAAGGATGCTAAGTGCTATGGCCAACGCTCGCGCGGAGGTGGTGATAGCAGCTCATGATCGGGAGAACTAGAACCGCACCTAGATCTGCAGGTTCCAAAACAGAGTGGATCACCTGAAGAGGGAGCTGGCACTAGCAAAAGGAGAAGCACCCCCTGGAGGAGCCAAGATCCGCACCACTACAAGGAAGAGGGTCCGTCTTCCCCCACGGATGCACCTAGCGTCAAGGACTCGTGTGCTGAATGGCCAAGTCCCAGTCAGGATCGTTCCACCAGTGGCATATGCCAATGATGCAGAAGAAGACCCAGAGGAGTCGGAAGCCAATATGCCTTCAGAAAGGTCAGAGCTAGAGGAACCCGTACCCATTCTGAAGTGGAGTGAGGTGATACCCAAGAGGATGAAGAGGAACCCGAGTACAACTCTGATGCAAGAAGAAGTCCCTCACCACATGAAGTTATACCTTAGTAGAAGTTTACCCTAGAGCATTGTGTTAGCAGTTGTGTGCTTAGGTGATTCTCTTGTGTGTGGGGTTTTAGATGGCAGCTTATGTCAGAGGGTTGTGATGTAACTACTTAAGTTAGGAGTTTCCTGTTGGTGTGGTGTGAGTCTTAAATAGCATAAATGTTAAATATTCAGTTCAGATCAATATAAGTTAAAGTTTAAATATTATACATCTATCCTAAGGGGCCCTTTTTCTTTTCTCATCTATGTCCTGATCCTTACAGATGGTGAACACCCGCAACGGCAGCAACCAGGACGCTAACACTGGGGCCAACAACAATCGTGGAGGTGCTCCCAACGAACCGCCGCCTCTTGATGATAACCCTACCATCGCGCAAGTCCTCACTCAGCAGACTCAACTCACGAACTTGATGCATCAGCAAATGCAAAACTAGCAGAACCAGGGACCACAACAGCAGATGCCTCCTCCTCCTCCACCACCTCAGAACAAACTTGTAGAGTTTTTGCGAGTGAGGCCTCCTACCTTCTCTAGCACAACCAACCTAGTGGAAGCCGGGGATTGGCTTCACGCCATTGAAAAGAAGCTGGATCTTCTACAGTGCACGGACTAGGAGAAGGTCTCGTTTGCTTCTCACCAACTACATGGCCCCGTATCAAAGTGGTGGGACTACTTCCGAGTTAACAGAGCTGAAGGCCAGCCTATTACTTGGGTTGAATTCACAATGGCCTTCAAGAAGACACATATTCCCGCGGGAGTTGTGGCTCTAAAAAAGCGGGAGTTCAGGGCTCTCAAGCAGGGCAATCGGTCGGTGACCGAGTTTCTCTATGAGTTCAACCGCCTCGCCCGTTATGCACCTGAAGACGTTAGCATGGACTCTGAGCGACAAGAGAAGTTTTTGGAGGGACTAAATGATGAGCTCTCAGTCCAGCTGATCTCAGGAGACTACTCAGATTTCCAGAAGCTCGTTGACAAAGCCATATGACAGGAAGACAAACACAATCGGATGGAGCAAAGGAAGCACAAGATCACCAATTTCCGAGCTCAACAGTCCAGCAGTCAGAGGCCGCGTGTGGCAGTACCCCCTCAGACTCATCCGGGAGGATCGTTGGCTGCACCCCGTTCTTAGCGCCAATTCTACAACAACAACATTAGTCGAGCCATCTCCGCCTTCTTGAACTTCCGTAGAATCAACCACCTTTTCGGTCGACATCTTCGGATCAACTCCAATGATTAAGATTATTAGGAGCTTAGGCTCTGATACCAATTGAAAGCCCATTGATGTCGTCTAGAGGGGGGTGAATAGGCATTCCTTAAATATTCTCGAAAAGCAGCGGTAAAATTCTGGTAGAACCTCCGACCCAAATGGTAGGAAGCTCGGACTGGCTCTCTCGGGCTATCCAAGATGGCTGGTCGGAAGTTCCGACTTGCAACACCGGAGGGTCCAACCCTAAGGTTCTGACTCTACTAAGACACTTCAAGAAGGGATAAATTAACAAAGATCAAGTCTAGTGCAAACAAATAAGTAAGAGATAGATGCAGGCAAGTGCAGACACAAAATAACACAATAACGAGCAAGCATAAGGGAGACACAAAGATTTTTTTCCCGAAGTTTGGATCACAAAGATCCTACGTCTCCGTTGAGGAGCTCTGGAGAGCTGGGTCTCGATTGACCCCTTGTCTCACCAAGCGACCACGAAGATTAGCTTGGTATCCACTCGAATTTACCTCTTTTCCTTGCGGAGGTGAGGTTAAGCTTCACAAACTCTTTCTGGGACAATCCACAACTTGAGCAAGCTCGCGGGCGATGCCTAACCATCTTGGAGGTTTCCCTCCAAGAGAAATAAGCCCCAAACTGTTGATCCGTGTCCATCCTCAAGTGCACAAGATCGTTCTAGCCTTCTCGCAAGAAAATTCACTCAATTCCCTACTAGATCCTCACAAGAATCACAAAGGTGGCACTAGAACTAGTTGGGAGAGATCAAAGGACCTTAGGAGAGGCTAGGAGACAGTGGAATAGGAGTGGAATGGCCAAGCAATGGCTAGAAACAAGGTTTGAGCTTTATCGGCATTGGCATAAGTCACTTAGCCGTTACTCATAGATTTTGGCCAGGAGGTTCTAACCCTAGGGGTAGGAACCTCTGGCCAACACTTAGCCACAGGCTGAGAAGGTTGGTCAGAGCCTCCGACCCTAGGGGTAGGAACCTCCGATCCTGACATAGAAACTAGCCCAACCCAAGTGCAAGTGTTGTGCCAAAGTGATATACTCTCAGCTATTTAGATCTTAAGCACTTGAGTGGTCTTTGAACACTGTTTGCAGCCCCTCTTGATAGTACGGCTTTCCTACAACTTAAAAAAAATTTCAAAAGAAATTAAAATAAACTCCGAGTCGCTTCGCCGCTTTGCATCATGTTTTTGTGAGGGTCTCTATGCACCACACCAAGCAACCTGAGACTAATCTCTGCACATTTCTCAATAAACTTATTAGTCCCTTAACCGTTTTGTCATTAATCCACCAAAACCCACTTAGGGGGCTAGATGCACTTTCAGTACCTAGAGGATGTGTGTGAATTATCGTGGGCTGAATGACGTCACTATCAAGAATAAGTACCCATTGCCTAAGATCGATAATTTGTTTGATCAATTGGAAGGAGCCACGGTATTCTCCAAGATAGATCTCCGTTCTGGGTACCATCAGCTAAGGATCCAAGAAGAGGATATACCCAAGACAGCTTTTACCGCCTGTTATGGATTGTACGAGTGTACGGTCATGTCTTTTGGACTTACTAACGCCCTAGCTTTCTTCATGAACCTGATGAATAAGGTGTTTATGGAGTACCTAGACAAGTTTGTGGTGGTCTTCATTGATGATATTCTCATATACTCCAAGACTAAGAAAAACATGAGCAGCACCTTCGTCTTGCATTGGAAAAGTTACAAGAACATCAGTTGTATGCTAAGTTCAGTAAGTGTGACTTTTGGTTGTCGGAAGTGAAGCTCCTAGGGCACGTCCTCTCTGCTGGAAGTGTTGCAGTGGACCCGACCAACATGGAGTCAGTCACTAAATGAAAACAACCATAGACAGTTTCAGAAATCCAGAGTTTTATTGGTCTTGCAGGATATTATCGCAGGTTCATAGAAAACTTCTCAAAGATTGCCAAGCCAATGACTTGGTTGTTTCAGAAGGGTGTCAAATTCTAGTGGTCACCCGAGTGTGAGCAAAGCTTCCAAGAGTTGAAGAAGAACCTGGTGTCCGCACCGGTGTTGATTTTGCCAGACCCCAGGAAGGATTTTCATGTATACTACGATGCATCCCGACAAGGTTTAGGATGTGTTCTGATGCAAGCTGGAAAAGTGGTCGCTTATACGTCTCACCAATTGCGGCCACATGAGAAGAACTATCCTACCCAAGATCTAGAACTGGCCGTAGTGGTTCATACACTGAAGATATGGCGTCACTACCTCATTAGTAATCGTACGGAGATGTACACGAACCACAAGAGCTTGAAGTACATCTTCACTCAGTCGGACCTGAATTTGCGTCAACAGAGATGGCTGGAGTTAATCAAGGATTATGATATTAGAATTCACTATCACCCAGGAAAAGCCAATGTAGTGGCAGCGCCCTCAGCAAGAAGAGTTATTGCAATGCTTCAAAAGTTCGACAGTTGCCTTGGGAGTTATGTGCAGAATTTGAGCGGCTAAGCTTGGAAATCATCAAGAAGGGTTTTGTAGCAGCGTCGGAGGCATGTCCCACGCTCATAGACCAAGTTTGAGAAGCTCAAATCAATGATCGAGACATCCAGGAGATCAAGAAGAACATGAGAAGAGGAAACGCCGGTGGATTTTCCGAAGATGAACAAGGAACGGTATGGTTGGGGGAGCGGATATGTGTGCCAAATAACAAGGAGTTGAAATATACTATCATGAAAGAAGCTCACGACACCGAGTATTCTATTGACCCTGGCAGTACCAAGATGTACCAGGAACTTAAGGAAACGTTTTGTTGGGCCAGTACGAGGCAAGAGATAGCCGAATACATCGTCGTTTGTGATGTGTGTCAGCAAGTGAAGGCAAAACGCCAGAGACCAGCAAGGTTGTTGCAGCCATTAAAGATACCAGAATGGAAGTGGGAAGAAATAGGAATGGATTTTATCACTGGGTTGCCCAAAACTTCATCGGGTCATGATTCTAACTGGGTAGTGGTAGACAGGCTTACCAAAGTTAAGACCACTTACTCTAGCAGCAAGCTAGCAAAATTATATGTGGCAAGGATTGGGTGTTTACATGGTGTGCCTAAGAAGATAGTATCTGATACAGGAAGTCAGTTTACCTCAAAGTTCTGGTAGAAACTCCAGAAAGAGATGGGTACTCAATTGAACTTTAGCACTTCTTATCATCCTCAAACTGATGATCAGATAGAAAGGATCAATCAGATCCTAGAAGACATGTTAACAGCTATGCCCTAGACTTCGGCAGGAGTTGGGACAAGAGTTTGCTTTATGCTGAGTTTTCCTATAACAATAGATATCAAGCTAGTCTTCAGATGGCTCCGTGTCAAGCCTTATACGGTCGGAAATGTCGTACCCCGCTTCTATGAGATCAAATTGGAGAACGTCAGGTTTTTGGAACCGACATTTTAAGGGAAGTTGAGGAAAAAGTGAAGGTTATACAAGAAAGATTATGGGTGGCGCATGTCACGCCTAGAAATTCACCAGAATTTCTAAAGCTAATTTGTACAATAAATCCTTATCTACGAATCAGCCGGGTACACAAATCGATAATTTGATAAATATAACCAAAACGATAAACGATAAATACTTACAGAAAAAGCACTTAGTCCTCACATAGAAGAAATCAACAGCGGAATAAAAACTAGCGTAGCTTCAGCACCAAGCCACAGGCAGCTCAACTAGGGTATAAGCCAAACACTAAACTTCTCCTCCTCGCAAATATTCACTCTGATGATTGTAATATAGTAAGACTAAGTACCACCCACCGAACTCAACAAACCACACATGGAAATGTAAAATGATGCAACAGGATTCCAAAGGAAAGGCATAGTTTGGCTTATTTGCATAAATGGCATTTAAAACATTTGCATTTAAAAGCATCGAAAACAGTATAGTTTAATTATTAATCAATATTAAACCAATCACTGAACATCACTTCAATGCTGTTTAGGCCCAAACCATATCCCTCCAAACTAAACTTATCAAATTTCCACCATTTATTATCATCGATGAGTAATGTGGGACTATTCACAGAAAACATTGCTAGGCCCGTCCATTAACCGCGGACACGGCTATTCGGATAGTTTTACTCTGGCCAGAGGTGTAACAATTTACTCACAAGACACGGTTCCACACATGTCACCATGACCTAAAATACCATCATGGTACTGCAAAGGGGGAAATCGTGATAAGACCTTTCATGCAACTCGGACAACAAAAAACCACCCGCTGAACCACCAGTCTCTGATAGGGTTAATCAGGTTCCTAGACAGGGAGATGGTCCAACGCCCAAAACATGGACTTATTAACACAGCCACAACACGCCCTGGGGCCTCCCGTTGAACTCGCTAGACAACAGGCCCAGCCGTTGCCATTCTAGCTTGTGGTTAGTACGGTATTGCTTCGCAACAAGTAGTCCGTGAACCGATTGTTAATTGTCATGAGCACCACTAGCAACATCATCATTCCATGTGCTCACAACCCACCTTTTAGTCAAGTTTTAGTTAACAAGTTCATTTAAACAACCACGACCAGCTGTCGTGAGAATATAGCCATTAAACATTAATTATCCATAAGTGATTGAATAGTTCCCCACATAAAATGACGATACAGTTTCTACGCATTGCTAAGCAAAACCTAAATAATCTAGCTAGTTAGTATTAATTATCCAGGGTATCAAGACAAAGGCATCAATAACAAAATGACTATAATCAAGGAGTATAGGATAAATAAATACCCATATAATGTCATTCCAAAATATTGCATGCAATAACGTTGAAATAAAATAATTTTCAAAAATGGAATCAACATGCTCAAGGAATTGTCGTGTGACTTGCTTTGCAACAGAAATGTCTTTGATAGGTCTTCCGAACTCTTTCTCAAACTTTGCAATCCTTCCGAAACGGCAGGAATACGCGACTACATGCAAAACAAGGAAAAACCCTAAGAAATTTCAAATAAATAGTTCAAAAAAGAATATAAACAGGTAGATCATGATTTTATATGAATTTAGAAAGAAGAACGGGTCAAATCGGAGTTCGAACGGAAAAATTATGGCTTCCGGAAGTTTGAATTCAGAGAAAATCCAAAAACAAAAGGGAAAAGAATATTCCTAGAATATTCCCTGGGGAATTAATAATTGAAGAAATTGTTTTTTATGAGAAAAAGGGATTGGGACCCACTGTCATAGACTAGGCTCTCATGGACTAGGTTCATGGGCCAAGGGAGTAGTGGGGAGTGGTGAACTGCTGAGGTGGAAGGCCACGTGGACAGAGAGATGAGGTGGCGATGAGGTGGACACTGACTCAACAGCTAGGACTGACATGGCATCAGGGTGGATTATGAGGATCCTATGGACGAGATCCGATCTGAGAAGATCACATGGTTTAGATTAGATCGAGATCCTTGAAGAGAATCGGATGGATCGGATTCGATCTACATAAATCCGATGGCTGAGGATCTCTTGGGTTATAATCGTAGGGCCTAATCGTCATTGACACGGAAGAGAGGAAAACGTCGGGCCCACATGGCAGTGGCTCACGGCCGGCTCGAACAGGAGCACGCGGCCATGGCGCGGCGTGGCTTGGTCACGGCGAGGCAGAGGGAAAGCTCAACAGCGCGTCGACATTGGCGGCAGTGACCACCGGGCGGGCAGCGGCGGGAAACGACGACACGGATGACCCACTGCACTACGGTGACACCAGACGCCGGCGCACGATGAGGGAGGAAGAGATGGGGACAGCGAGCAGGCTCGGCATCCGGGCTCATCGGAGCTGGCGAAGGCGACGACAGCGTCCGCGGTGACCGTCGGCGACGCCTCGCGCGGCGGCGGCGGCTTGCGACGGCCTGGGCAAGCAGGGAGCTCGGGTTGCGGTGACTGGAGCAAAGGCGGCAGCGCGGCACTGGATGGCATGGGCGGCAGTTCACGGGCGTGGCTAGGACGGCGCAGACGTGGGGCACACCGAGGCTAGGGCTTCGGGATGTAGGAGCTACAGCTATTTATAGCTGGGGGAAGCTAGGGCAGGCGGGGTGACACGGATGGTGCGGGTGGCAGCACAGGTGGCGGCGCGGCATCGGCGCAGGGCCGGGCTTCGCGGCGGCGGCTGTGGGCCGGGTGGGGGCGGCGGCGGCGCGCCGACGAAGAAGGGCGTAGGGTGGGCGGAGGCGACAGCAGCTTGGGCTGAGGCCGGGAGGAGGGAGGCACGGCCAGGGTGGCTCGGGGCTGGGCCAGTCCGAAAGGGAGAGAGGAAGCCAGATGAAGAAGAAGAAGGAAGGGGAAAAAAAAGAAAAGAAGGGAAAAGAGAAAAAGGGAAAAGAAAATGGAAGAAATATAGGGGTCGCCTGGAAAAATTCCAATTTAGAATTTTAGGAAGAATTTAGAAAATCAAAGGATTATTTTAGATTATTGGAATTAGGGAAAGTATTTGGAATATAGGAATATTTCAAATATTTGGATATTGTTTTCGGAAATCAACAACTTGAAAATATTTTGGAACCGGATTATTTTTGGGAATCAAGGAAATGTACAAGGGGTTTTCTGAAAAATTTTAATTTTGCAAAAATTAGAATTTAGGGATATTTACAGAATGTGAGGAATATTTTTTGGAATTAGAAACTGTGGAAATATTCGGGACTTAAGAATATTCTGAATATCGAGATATATATATATACTTATTTGGAAATCAGAGAATATTTGGAGGAAATTAGAAATTGGAATGTTGAACTTCAAAATATATGGGTATTTTGGGGATTCAGAAAATAGAATATTTTGTGGAAATTGGAAAACTAGAATATTAGGGATATTCTAAATATCAAAAATATTCTTCGGCTTGGAAATTGGAGAGTATTTTCCCGGGAACTGGAAGATTGGAATATTCAGAATATTGTAAATATTTTGAAAATAAAAGAATTGACGAGGATATTTTATGGGGACTGAAACTGAGCAAATCTCATAATATTGGAGGATCTGGATTTATCTTGACCGGAATTTTTTTCAAGGAAGGGAGTTCCTGGGAATCACAAAGATATAGGGGATTTTAGGGTTTCGAGATTGAATAAGTCCGAGAACTCTAGATTTAGGATTTTAAGGAGACTTTAGGGTTTCGGGAGTGACACCAAATCCCTAAAGAAGAAGGGAACCAGAGTTTGAGGTGAACAGAGAGACATCAAGGGACTGAAGCAGGAACGACCCGAAGAGGGGAAAAGAAAAGGATTTTATTTTCTATTTATTTAATTACTAAAATGATCTTTGCACTGTTAAAATTAATTCTAGAGCTCCAAAAAATCCAAGAAAATTTCAGAGAGTTTATTAAACCATGGGAAATTTACCGGAGGCAAAAACCACCATGAAACAGGAGAGAATTTATTATTATAAATACTTAAATGCTTAAAATATTCCGATAAAACCCTAGGGAATATAAAAGCATCAAAGCATTAATTAAATTTTAACTTGGGATTTTTAATATTGGAAATTTCAGAATTTTACTCAAACACTTTTACAAACAACTTTAGTGTATTCTTGTTTTTTTATTTACCCAAAATAAATTTTTAAATAGGCCAATTTTCAAGGTGTGACAGCGTAGCCCCATCAGAAGAATTATGCAGAAAACCGTCGTAGAGATCTGAGTTTTGAAGAAGGAGATTACGTGTACCTTTGAGTCACGCCACTCCAGGGAGTTCATCATTTTCAAACCAAGGGAAAATTGGCACCACGCTTTGTGGGACCATACAAAATTCTGAGTTACAAGGGTGAAGTCACATACCAGTTGAAGTTACCCCAGGCTATGGCAGGAATTCATGATGTGTTCCTTGTTTCACAATTAAAGAAATGCCTACAAGTGCCTATAGAGGAAGCCAACCCAGAACAGATTGAGATCCAGGAGGATCTGATCTATATGGAGAAACCGATTCGCATTTTGGAGACCAGTGAGAGGAAGACCAGGAATCGAGTAACGCACTTTTGCAAGGTTCAATGGAGCAACAATTCGGAGGACGAAGCTACTCGGGAACGGGAGGATGAGTTGAAGTCAGCCCATCCGCACCTCTTCGCCAGCTCTTCCGAATCTTGAGGATGAGATTCGGTTTAAGGGGATAAGTTTGTCACAACCTAAAAATTATCCATTTAAATAATACATATGGAAATACAATTTTAGAAATTTTTAAAAGCTTAAAGAAGAGTTTAATAAAAATCTTTAACAAATTTTAATATAAAAATGAGCTAGATAAAATTTTATTAAATATTTCACTGGCTCTTTTAACCCCTAGAATTTTCTATGAATTAATTGAGTAAGGGAGGTATTTTTAATAAATGGAATATCATTTCAGTGAATTATTTAAAGGGAAAAGTCTTTTAAATCCCCTCCTGGCCACTGGGCCGAATTCGGCCAGCGCCTTCCCTCTCTCTCTCCTCTCCTACACCGAAGCCCAACACCCAGCCCATCTTCCTCTTTCTTTCCTTTTTC
The DNA here is from genome assembly GCA_003991445.1 of Oryza meyeriana var. granulata. Classification (NCBI taxonomy): domain Eukaryota; kingdom Viridiplantae; phylum Streptophyta; class Magnoliopsida; order Poales; family Poaceae; genus Oryza; species Oryza meyeriana. The sequence continues at coordinate 19,449 of RYFJ01002299.1, read as the reverse complement.
CCGCCGACAGGTGGACCCCACCTGTCAAGGCCATCTTCAAGCTCGGGCCGGAGGCCGAGCCGCGCCACCGCCGTGTCATGCAAAATCCGGCCACCCCGCTTAATCCCTTCCCGACTTGAGTGAGGAGTTTTTCTCCCCTCCTTTCCCTCCGCCTATCCCCGCAAAACCTGGAGCAAAACGGCCTCGGATCAGGCCCAAAATCATGCGCAACTCGGAGTCCCGCCACCGCCCGACTTTGCCGCCGCCCTAGTTGCCATGTCCGCCTCGGACTCACCAATCCTGGGGCACAATAAGACACCCCGTCCTCCCCTCTACGCGCCGCCACTTTTGCCCTAGCCTGCCACCTCTTGGGAAGACCTAAGCCTAGGAGGTTTGAGCCGCCGCCACCGCCGTCGTCTTCAGCCGCGCCGCGCCACCGCTTGGGTCACCATCGCCCTTCGCCATCGCTTCTGTTGTGATCGCCCGGAGGTGCTGAACCTCGTCCACCGGTCCGCAACCGCAATCCACCACCAGAGCACCATCATCACCAAAGACCCGAAGACTTCTGCCACCTTTTCTCATCACCGGTGACCATCCGTCGTCGTCCGCCACCGCGCAACCTCGTGGTAGGATCGCCTCGTTGTGCTCTTTGTTTCGGTGTAGCCCATTGCTGCCGCCGTGCCCTAGATCACCGGCGAGCCCCGCCATCCGAGCCATGATTGCTGCCGGCCGCTCACCTCAGCCACCCGCTGTCGCCCGGCCCACGTGGCAGCCATCCAATCACCCGGGATCGGAATCAATCAGGGCCGTCCGATCCCGATCTGTTAATCCCGACCATTGGTTTACGTAGACGGCTTCGGTGAACCCAGTCTACGATGGACCAGACCCGTAACACAATAAAGCCCATTTCCTTTTCAAAATTAATTCAATATTGCGTCATAATTGCTATATTAATTTCTGTATATGGATTTAATCAGTTTAATCTTCTAAAAATCATAACTAATTCATACGAACTCAGATCCGGGCTGTTCAAGTCTCTAAATTCTTTAAAAATCAAGATCTACCTTTTAAAAACATCCGCATATGTTGTTGCTCTGTGCTTATGTACTATTTTTGTTGATTTTATTATTTGCCTTTAGTTTCCGATGTTCCAGAAGAGCCCGTTTACGCTCAGGAAGGTTCAGAAGACTTTGCGGAGTAGCAAGGCAAGTCACACAAACCCAATACCCTTTGAGCATGTTGATCTGATGATTTAAGTATTGTTTTATTTCAAATGTGCATTTATTTTTGAATATCATCGGGAGTGTTAACCCAATATACCTTGTTATGGCCCTTTTGTTTTCATTACCTATCCTTTGTTAGATGTTGTTATAATTGGATTAGCTAGAACTATATACTGTTTTAGCTAAATTAATTAACTCTGCTTAGCCATGCTTAGAAACCCTAGAATAATTGATGGGATAATTTATGCTTTATCTATATTTAATTATGATTAATTAATGATAGTCTGTGACAGTTCGTCATGTTGGACTAATTGGTAACTAATAACTATCCAACTAAAACCTATTTAAAGGTGGATTGTGAGCACATGGAATGATGATAATGTCAGTGGTGCTCATAACAATTAAGGACCGGTTCGCGAGCTACTGTTGTGAAGTATTGACCGTACTAACCACAAGCCAGCATGGGCAACGGCTGAACTTGTAGTGTAGCATGTCGCAGCGCGAGACACCATGGTGTATTTAGTTGATAGGTGGTAGTGTCAATAAATCCACAGTGGCAGTGCCAATAAGTCTATATTTGGGAGCTAAGAGTTTCTCTAGCCGGAGGTTAGGCCACCTCTACTGGGGACTTGGTCGGGATGGGTGTGTTATGCAAAGTGTCCTATCACAACTCTTTTCCGAGGTATCATGGTGGTACTAAGGCGCATGATAACATGTTGTAGAATTGTGTCGTGTGGGTAAAGTTGTACGCCTCTGGCCATTGTAAAACTATTCGAATAGCCGTGCCCGCGGTTATGGGCGAGCGTAACAATGTTTTTTCGTGATTAGTCTCATTTATCATTTAATGGTTAATAATGTGGTATATGTTGGTTATATGGGAGCTCCAGGTTTGGAGTGGTTTGGGCCTGTGCAGCCAGGTGGGCTGTATAGTGTTGGTTTAATATTGTTTAATTGTTCAATTGTTTTATTACTTTCTTAAATGTTTTACTAAATGCTATGCAATTTAGCCCTATATGCCATTCTTTGTTTATCCTGTGCACTTGCATACTTGCTGTGTGGCTTGTTGAGTACTCCATATACTCACCTTGCAATACCAAATCATCAGAGGAGAAATTCTACAGTGATGATGGTGATTTGGAGGACTAGGCTAGGTTCGGGTCAAGCTGCCTGTGGAGTTTGGAGTTGTCTTCGCTAGTTATATTCCGCTGCTTAGAATTTAATTTGGTTGAGAGGTTCCATCTGCCTCTGTAATAATTATACATTCGTTACTTTATTAGTTAAAGACTTGTACTTTGTTATCAACTTTGTTATTGTGTGCCTCGGCTGATTCCTGAACGAGGGTTAAATACACATGAAAGCGTTTGGAATTTTGGATGGAAATTCCAGGCATGGCAGGTAAGAGCAGTACCACCATTTTTTGGCCACACTTTTCAATATCTATCTTTTGTATGATTGACTGTGGTGCTATGTTTTGCAGGCTGCGTGAGACTGGCCTTCTTCTGCTGTGTAGGGTAGTCTAGGCCGCACCGGATGAGAGGGACCCAGCGAAGCGGTGGGATGCAGACCAGTCACTTCTGGCAACACTGGTGGATCGCTGGAGACCGGAGTCACACACGTTCCACCTTCCGTGCAGCGAGATGGCTCCCCTCAGGGCATCTCCTACCTTCTGGGCCCTCCCCTCGCAGGGGACGCTATGGGTCTGGTTGACGGGGCACATGGATAGGCAGAGGACATCACCCTTTGGTTCTCTCACGTGCAGCGCCTGCCTGGATTTGGTGCATTGGGTTCGCTCTCTCCTTACACTAGGGGACAGGGGCGCCCTGCCTCCCTTTATATACTAGGGGACAGGGGTACATGGTAAGGATCCCAGTCGGATACGACCAAGGGATTTCCTTCTTAGAGATAGAATCCTATCCGACTAAGGCTATGTTTCCTTATTGTACAAGGCATAGCCTGCCGGGTGCTATCTTATCTCTAATTATATGATCTGGCCTATCCTCTATCCGAGTGGCCCATGTGCTTGTAATGAGGTACCCGGGGCCCATGGCTCCCACAGTAGCCCCTGAGACCTTCATAGTTGAGTCACAGCTGATGCCGAGTGCTCATCCTCCACGGTGAAGGTTACCCGAGTGCGATGCTCCCGAGTACTCTTTGTCCGAGTAAGTCTTCCCAAGTCCTGCTTCATGTCAGCTGGCAGCGAGGCTATGAAGGTCTTCATGTAGATAAATGAATAGTGTGCGCCGAATAGGCGCACCTATTAGGTGTAGCCCCCGACTTTGTGCTTAATTGTGAGGACAATTAAACATAAAGTCAAAGATCTTTAACCTGGAAGTCTTTCCCGAGTAGATTATTACTGGTATATGAGACTCTTCGGTATCATGTCAACCGGAATAAACTTTATAGTCTTGCTGAGTAGGAGACTACTCGTATATAGGACTCTTCGACTTCATGTCAGTCGGAATATGAGTTTATAGTCTTTTCCGAGTGGCGTCCCACTCAAAAGCTAGACTCTTCCACATCATGTCAGCGGGAATAAATATTTATAGTCTCTCCCGAGTAGTGCACTACTCGAAAGTTAGACTCTTCAGCGTCATGTCGGCTGGAATAATGTTGCTCATGACAACTGATGGCTACGCATGTAGGCCGAGTACCACTTTATGAAAATAAATCCATTATGTGATCAGGTGTTCCCGAGAAAGATACCTGCATCCCCAATTTTAATGAAGACCAGCTTGTGATCCTTGTAAGGATATATCTTCGAGACCTGGTGGATAAAACAGATACCCAAACATATATGTTTAGCAGTAAGGCTTTCATGAAGCATATCTGTTTACCTCATCGATTCCTGTGAGTAGCACCAGCACTATAATTTCAACTCAGCCTGCGGGCGACCCACATGGAGCATGCTACTGTAGGAATTCATGTCTTGTCGGCCCAATACCAACTGTGTAGGCCTGGGCCCATTTAGTCGGTACAGGCCATAAAAGGATGGAGAGAGAGAAAAAGATTCCATCGTCTTCCCCAAAGCAGCCAATCTCTTCGTCTTCCACCTTCGCGCCTAGCTTTTCGCCTCTCGCTCGGCTAGGGTTAGCAACAGCTGTTCCCCACCCGGACTCGGGCGATTTCAATCCTCTTCGTTTAATCCAAGCCCCCGATTTGCTTTCCCCCAAATCTCACCACCTCCAGTCATGCCAAAGGCGACGAATCCTGCGGGTACATCAGGGAGTTCTTGGCCGATCTCGGATTGCGGCTCGGTGAAGCTGAGACGGCTGGAGAGCGAGCTGAAATTGCCCAGCCAAGAAGTGATCCGTTGGCGGTCGGCGAGGGATGAGTCGAGCCCCAACCCCCGGCCTGGTGAAACGGTAGTTTTCGCCTCTTTCTTTGATCGGGGCTTGTGTCTTCCGTCGTCTGATTTCTTCCGCCGCATCCTTGATTTCTACGGGCTGGAGTTGGTGCATTTAAATCCCAACTCGATCCTTCAGATCTCCATATTCGTTACTCTTTGCGAGTGCTTTCTGGGTGTTGAGCCCCATTTCATCCTCTTCCGACACTTGTTCCATGTCAAGCCCCAGCCTTCCAAGAGTAACATCAGTGTGATCGGGGGGGCTGGTCTTCAACTAAGGAGTGATGGGAAGAAAACATATATCGATTTGCCCTTGAAATCTTCTCTGAAGGGCTGGCACAAGGAGTGGTTTTACTGTGCCGATCTAGCTCCTTCCTTGCGCCCTTTTACTGGTATGCCGCCGACGGTGTTGCCAAGCTGGTCTTCGGAGCCAACCTTTGAAGAACTGGGCCAGGCACACATATTGCTGACGAAGATAGATGACCTCAAGAGGGCCGGCTTGATAGGGCCCTGGGTGGCTCGTCGTTTCCTGACGAGGCGCGTCCAGCCGCTGAAGCTGAGAAGCGCTTTCGGCTGGGCCTTCAAAGGTAAACACGATCCCGACCGGGTGAGCAGCGAGACGGCGGACAAGGGGGCGGTGACCGATACCTTGTTTGGCTTCTTCTCGGAAGGGGTTGTTGCCACTGAAGATGATAACCGCCGAGTTGCCGCCTATAGCTTCATCCGGCCGCGGACCAAGGTAACCTTCTACTTTCTTCTGTGGTGAACGCCTGTGGAATGGTAATTGTTCAACCTTGAGTGACGGTACCTCGTCGACTTGCTTGTAGTGGCATGAGGAATTTGATGAAGACTCTCGTCCATTGTCCGCGGTCGCGTCGAAGAAGAGGGCGAGGAGTCCCTCTAATGCCCAACCCGACTCCAAGAGAGCGGGGAAGAAGCCGATTTTATATCGGGGCGAGGGAACCATGACAGCGCGCGCCGTGTGTGGCAGCTTGAAGATAAAGGACACCGCTGCCACAACTCCTACGCGGTCGAGTCCCAGGCTGAGATCAGCAGGCTTGGGCTCGACGTTGTCGTACTCAGCAACAGCGCCGCCAAGGGGCCCACCAGAGCAGAGGCCGATTGGGACGAAGAAACCCAAACCAACCATACCAGAGTCGAGGCCGACTCAGGCTGATATGCCTCCGCCATCGATGACACCAACCGGGGAGAGTGCCGATGCTAGCGCTTCGCCGGGGAGCGGGCAGGCTGGCAGGAAACTGAAGTTCTCCAAGAGGTGCGCTGCTCCGGGCCTTCTGTAGTCGTCGTATGTTAAGATATAGTCCTGATGTCTCGCTTCGTTGTGCAGGAAGCGGGCCGATATCGACCTCAAAAAGGTTGACCCATCTGCTCCACTTGATGAGTCCACCTCAGCCGAGCCAGCGGCAGCGAATACACCTGTTAAGCCGGCGGCCAGCCCGGTCGCTGAGACCGGGGTGGCTCCGACTACAGGGCCACCACCGCCACTCGACCAAGAGGTGGCTGTTGAAACTGAGGCCCCAGCCCCCGAGGCACCGTATGTTGCAGGAGCGGGGGACGGAACCCCCGAGCCGGTCCCCGATGTGGTAGGGGAAGGCGGTGCCGAGGCCAGAACCCCGTCGCCATCATGGTTATCGTCATCGCCATCGTCGCCATTGCCGCCGCCACCGGAGATCCCACATTTGCCTCGGATCGAAGCTCCCCCACGTGTGATGCCCCGGACCTTCACGTGGACCACTCGCGACGGCACTATGAAAAGCTTCAGGCTCGATGAAGTCGTCGCAAGGAGAGAGCGCGAGAGCCTGCTTCGTGCCGCCATCAACGGGTCCCAAGGGGTCGCGGTATGATTCTTGTAGTTAAACTCCAGCAATCTTCTTGTCTTGATGTTTGACCCTGTCGTCGGTTCGTTCCTTGTCCCGAACAGAAGCTCGTCGACCGCAACGAGGCGATGACGGAGATCCTGGTCGAGATGGCTCCCCACCTCACGGAATTGCAACAACTCCGGGCATTGAAGGCTGAGATGGAGGCGCGTCACACGAGGAGGGAGGCCTGGCTGAAGAGCGGCGCTGATCAGCTCAGGGCAGAGACATGGGCCCTAGCCGAGAAGATCAGAGGTAAAATCCTCGAGCGTATCTTCCCGACTGGACCGTTGATGTATTCATCCAGCTACGTTGATCCCGACTGCCCGGTGGTGTCATGACTACACGATTGAGCTCTTGGCTAATCTGTGGTGCAGACCTCGAAGCGGAGTTAAAGACCCGAGCGGAGAGGGAGTCGCAGCTGAAGGAGGCCGAAGAAGCCAAGGCCGAGCTTGAAAGGGTCAAGGTCGACCTGACAAAGGCCAACACCGAGCTTGACCGGGAGAAGTCCGAGTTGGAGAAGGCCGTCGTCAAGCTCGGTAAGGAGAAGGCCGAACTGGAGGAGACCGTAGCCGGGTGGGAGGCCGACTACGAAAGTAAGTCCTCAACCCGACTGTGATCTCAGCCAATACATTAGTCACCCTGTGTGTAGCCGAACCTGACAAGCTTACTTGCCGGCCGATCTGGGCAGGCATGAGAGCCAACGTCCAGGCCCAGTACCGGTTCTACACGGAGGAGATAAGGTCAATCAGGGAGTCACGGGAGGCCCTTGTCGGGTCCGTGAAGGGGCTCCTCGACCTTGTGGATCCCCGCCCAGTGGGGACCAGCTGTAGCAGAATTCCTCAGATAATGGGGCGTCTCGAGGACGCGCCGAGTGCCTTGAAAAGGTACTCAGACGAGCGGGTTGCCGCCGGCGTGGCCCAGACCCTAGCAATGACCAAGTCCATCTACCCGAGGGCGGACATTGAGGCCATCGGGGAGGGGTTTTCCGAGGAGACGACGCCCGAGGAAGCGCTGGAGCTGATCTCACAGGCGAAGCCGACTGCTGAAGCGATTACCCGAGACCTGGGTCTGTAAAGGCAATATATTTTGTAGTCGGTGTATATATATGCTTTCATATGCGATCATGTGTAAATATATGTGTCGTGCCGCCAAACTTATTATTCGGTTGTCATTAGCTTTGCCCGACCATGTAGCATGCACCGAGTTATTTCGATAGAACTTGATAAAAAATGTTCGGAGTAAGATGCTATACTCGGGCGAACGCATCAGTCGTGGCAAGGCTTCATAACCGGGGTGAAATAAGCTTGTATGTTATTGACAGAACACGTATATACATGCAGCCCCCGACTCACTACTCGATTGAAACAAGCGGCGTAGTGAGTCAGGAAAAACTGTACACATGGAAAATGTAAAACTCAGGTATAGAAAGGACGTAGCTGTTCTATATTCCATGAGTTGGTGATGAGGACGCCGTCTTTGGTCTTCAGTCGATAGGCGCCTGGCCGCGTGACCTCGGCTATAATGAACGGCCCTTCCCAGATGGGGGATAGTTTGTGCCTGTCCTTGGTGGTTTGTATCTTCCTTAGAACGAGATCCCCGACCAAAAAGGCGCGGCCATGGACATTGCGATTGTGGTAGCGACGCAGGCCTTGAAGATACCTTGCCGACTGGATTGTTGCGGCGTCTCTTGCTTCTTCCAGCTGATCTAATTCGATCAGTCGGGTGCCGTTGGAGTCGTCCTCGGAGTAAGCCCGGACTCGCGGAGAGCCGAACTGTATCTCTGTCGGTAGCATGGCCTCGGTGCCGTAGACCAGGAAGAAAGGGGATTGCCCTGTTGCCCGACTAACCGTGGTTCTGAGGGACCAGAGAACGGATGGTAGTTCTTGTACCCACCGACCCGCATATGGTTGTAGTCGGTCGTATATCCTGGCCTTGATGCCTTGTAGGACCATGCCGTTGGCTCGCTCAACCTGCCCATTGCTCCGTGGGTGTGCCACAGATGCATAGCAGATCTTGATGCCGAAGTCGTCGCAGAAATCTTGGAATAGGCCCGCTGCAAACTGAGTGCCGTTGTCGGTTATGATGCGGTTAGGGACCCCAAACCGGTATAGTATACTCAGGATGAAGTCCTTTGCCCGTGCCGCTGTGATTGTTGCGACGGGTTTAGCCTCAATCCACTTGGTGAATTTATCCACTGCGACGAATAAATGCGTGAACCCTCCTGGCGCTTTCTTGAATGGCCCGACCATGTCGAGCCCCCATACTGCGAATGGCCAGGAAATAGGGATAGTCTGGAGTTCCTGGGCGGGGAGATTTGTCTGTCTTGCGAAGAACTGGCAACCCTCGCACTTGCGAACGATGTCTTTGGCGTCTGTGACTGCGGTGGGCCAGAAGAATCCCTGCCGGTAAGCCTTTCCGACTAACGTCCTGGATGCAGCGTGGTTGCCACATATGCCCGAGTGGATTGAATGCAGGATCTGCTTGCCTTCCTCGGTGGTGACACAGCGCATGAGGACACCGGATGCGCTCCTTCGGTACAGGTCTTCTCCGACTAGCAGGAAGCTTTTGCTTCGACGCTTGATCTGCTCGGCTTGACTGCGATCTTCTGGGAGTTCATCGTCCAGGAGGAATTTGAGAACAGGACCCCTCCAGTCTTGACATATGTGCAGCACTTCGTCGGTGGTCGGGGTAGGCTCGCCTCCCGACTGCTCTTGCGCCGGTTTCTTCTTGACTGATGGCTCCATAAGTTGCTCGACAAAGATTCCAGTCGGAACCGCTTCTCGCTTGGATCCCATGTTTGCCAGCTCATCTGCCGCGTCGTTGTATTGGCGCAGGACGTGTGTGATTTCCAGCCCGTCGAACTTATTTTCCAACTTGCGGACCTCCTGACAGTATGCCGCCATTGTGTCGTCGAGACAGGTCCAGTCTTTCATGACTTGGTTGACCACGAGTTGGGAGTCTCCGCGCACAACCAGTCGACGTATGCCGAGTGATATGGCGATGCGAAGCCCGTGAACAAGAGCCTCGTACTCGGCGACGTTGTGGGAAGCCGGGAAGTGGATTTGTAGTACGTACTTCAACTTTTCGCCGGTGGGGGATGTCAGTATGACTCCAGCCCCGGCACCGCCGATCCGTAGGGAACCGTCGAAGTACATTGTCCAGTACTCTAGCTTTGTTGTTGGTGTTGGGAGTTGAACTTCTGTCCACTCGGCCACGAAGTCGGCTAGAGCTTGGGATTTGATAGCTGTCCGTGGCTGAAAGGTGATGTCAAACGCCATCAGCTCGAGTGCCCATTTAGCGATCCGGCCGGTGGCCTCGCGATTATGAAGGACATCCCCGAGTGGAAACGCTGTGACCACCGTGACTTGATGTGCTTGAAAGTAGTGCACCAGCTTTCGGACTGTGATGAGTAGGCCGTATAGCAGCTTCTGGACCTGTGGGTATCTTGTTTTGGAGTCGGCAAGGACCTCGCTGACAAAATAGATTGGCCGTTGTATTTTTTTGAAGATGACCCTGTTCGGATCGCTCCACTACCAGCACCGTGCTGACTACCTGTGTTGTTGCCGCCAGATAAAGCATTAGTGGTTCCTGGGGCAGGGGTGACGCTAGCACGGGGGGTGATGTGAGGAATTCTTTGAAGTCTTCGAAGGCTTGCTGGGCTTCCGGGGTCCACTGAAAGGTGTCCGCCTTTTTGAGGAGCTTGAAGAAGGGCATGCCCCGTTCGCCCAGTCGGGAGATAAACCGACTGAGTGCCGCCATGCAGCCTGTCAGCTTCTGGATGTCTTTAAGGTTGGTCGGGGGCGCCATGTTCTTGATGGCGTTGACTTTCTCCGGGTTAGCCTCGATGCCGCGGTGCGAGACGATGAAGCCGAGTAACTTCCCAGACGGCACCCGAAGGTGCACTTGTCCGGGTTCAACTTCATCTTGAATCTTCGAAGGTTTTGGAAGGTTTTCTTCCAAGTCGGCAATGAGGTCTTATCTGGATTTAGACTTGATCACCACATCGTCGACGTAGGCTTCCACGTTGCGCCCGATCTGAGTGTGCAGACACCGCTGAATAGCCCTTTGGTAGGTTGCGCCTGCGTTTTTTTCAGACCGAACGGCATTGTGATATAGCAATACGCTCCAAACGGCGTGATGAAAGACGTTTTTAAACAGTCTTGTTCCTCAAGCTAATTTGATGATATCCCGAATAACAGTCGAGAAAACTGAGTAGGTCGCACCCGGCCGTGGAGTCAACCACCTGATCTATCCTGGGAAGACCAAATGGGTCCTTGGGGCACGCTTTGTGAGGTCGGTGTAGTCGACGCACATGCGCCATTTACCGTTTTTCTTCCGGACCAGGACTGGGTTGGCCAGCCAGTCCGGGTGGTAGACTTCCTTGATGAAGCCGGCTGCGAGGAGCTTGGTGATTTCCTCCCGGATAGCATCCTTGCGGTCTTGAGCGAGCGCCGCAGCCGTTGTTTGACTGGCTTGGCGTCTGGCTTTATGTGTAGGGCATGCTCGATCACCTCCCTTGGTACGCCGGCATATCGGACGGTTTCCACGCGAAGATATCTTTGTTGGCTTGGAGGAAAGGTGACGAGCGCGTCTTCCTATTTGGGGTCGAGTCCGGTCCCGACTAAGGCAGTCTTGGAGGGGTCGGAAGGGTCCAGGGGGATCTTCTTCGTGTCAGAGTCCGCTGAAATTCCGACTTCGCTGCTTTTTTCGCCGGAACTGGATCTTGATCGACTTCAGATGTAGCAGCTTGCCGGATGCTGTCGCGCCCGACTGCCGCTTCTTGTGTTTGAGCCAGCTCGCAGCTCTCCTTGTCGCAGGTGAAGGCTTGCTTAGCGTCGCTGCGGAGGGAGAGGACTCCTGCTGGCCCGGGCATCTCAGCACCATGTATGTGTAGTGTGGGTATCGCGCATGAATTTGGCGAGGGCCGGTCGTCCGAGTATCGCGTGATACGCGGTCTCGAAGTCGGCGACCTCGAAGGAGATGTTTTCTGTGCGGAAGTTGTCCCGCGTGCCGAAGGTCACCGGCAAGGTTATCTGCCCGAGTGGGGTTGATGATAAGCCGGGGATTATCCCATGGAAGGGCGCGGTGCTCGGCCGTAGTTCTGAACGAGGAATTCTCATCTCGTCCAAAGTCTTGGCGAACAGGATGTTGAGCGCACTGCCTCCGTCGATGAGGGTTTTCTTCAGCCTAATATTTTTGACGACCGGATCCAGGACGAGTGGGTATCGTCCCGGGTGAGAAACCCGATCTGGGTGATCCGCGCGGTTGAAGGTGATAGCCATTTCTGACCAGCGCAGGTATTGGGGGGTATCCGTTGTGGAGACCGCGTTAATATCCCGTGCTGATAGCTTCTGCTTGCGCTTGGATTCGTACGCGAGCGGCCCCCCGAAGATGTGGTTGAGTTCGGCTTGGGGGTCCTGGAAGTCATCAGCCGGATCCGAGTCTGGCTTGTCCTTGTCCTTGTCGGCGCCAGATGATGAAGCTGCTCGGAGGCAAACTTCTTGAGCATGTGCAGTCTTTGGCCGCGTGCCGGCCCTTGGGGTGAAAGGGGCAAGGCCGCTCATGACTTTCTGGTAGTCGTTGTTCCGCTGGGGGCCGCGACCGACTGCGCTCCATGTTAGCCACCTCGTTGTCTGACTTCCGCTTGCGGCTGCCAGGCTTGTTCTGAGGCGGCTCGTTGTCGGCTTTTGCTCTGTTGTCTTTTTTGTCGGGGCTCCTTCTTCTCGTCGAAGGCCTCTGCGACGGCTTCAGCTGAGTCGGCGTATTTGTTGGCCATGTCGAAGAGAGTCCGGACAGTGGATGGTGGCTTCCGAGTGAACTTCGCGATGAGCGGGGCGTCTTTTACTCCCTTGCGGAAGGCGGCGATGACGACCTCGTCTTTGATGCTTGGGATTTGATTGCGCTTCTCGGAAAACCTTTTGATGAATTCCGTAGAGTCTCGTTCTTTTTCTGATGCAGTTGGTAGAGGTCGTGCTCGGGAAGCCGGTCTCTCGTAGGTCCCCTGGAAGTTGGCGATGAACCGCTCCCTGAGTTGTCCCAGGAACCGATCAACCGCCTTGGGAGGCTGTCAGCCATGTCCTCGCCGAGTCGGATAACGCGACTGGGAGGTAGTTAGCCATGGCTCTGCTGTCGCCCCCAGCAGCTTGAACTGCTAGGACGTAAACGGTGAGCCAGGACTCTGGGTTGGTCTTGCCGTCGTACTTTTCAATTCCGGTAGGCTTAAAGCCGACTGGCCATCGGACGTCCTGTAACTCCCGAGTAAAGGCTGGAATGCCTTCATTATCGTGAGGACTTGGGCTTCGGTTTTGGCGGTGTAGCCGCTCATAATGGAGACCGAAGCGCTCGTGTTCATCCTCCAGCCGGCGGCGTTCGTCTTCTTCGCGTTCTTCGCGCCGGGCCCTTAGGGTATGGCGAAGATCGCGTTGTAACCGCAATCGGAGGTCTTGATTGGGTCGGCGGTCGTATTGGTGACGCCGCCGGTTGTCGTAGTTGGTATTGCCGAGTGTTGTTTGGCGGGATTCTTCATGCTGCCGGGTGGAGCCGGCTGCCCGTCGTCGTGCTGATGCAGATGACTCCGCCGCTGGAGAGCCCGTTCGACGAGTCGGTATGTGAGTGTTGCCTGACTGTTCTTGCTGCTGACAGGCGGCAGCAGTAATCATCGCCTTGATCTTGGCGATGGTTGGTGTGGCCTGATGGTCCGGCCCAAACTGGAGCGTGTCCAGCAGAGTTGCGGCGGCCACGACGTTCTGTTGTGGCGTGACGAAGACATCGTGGTCGCCGACTTTGGTTTGGAGAATCTGCTGCTGGGCGGCTCGCCCAGCTTGTCGAAGCCCGTCATTGCGAGCTTGTCGGTTGGCCTCCTCCTGCAGTCGGCGAGCCTCCTCATGCTGCTCCTCTTGCAGTCGGCGCACCTCGGAAGGTGGCGTTGAAGCCATGAAGATCTCGCGGGGGAGGAGGGAGCTTGCCAAGGTGGAGTCCGAGTTGATGCTCGAACCGCCATCCGACTTAGTGTCGGACTCCGAGTAGTTTATCGGAGTTAGGACGACTCCAACCTCCCTAGATCCAATCTGAAACGGTTCATGACCGTGTCCAAACTGAATCGCTGGAGGTCGGGCCTGCTGCGCGGGTTGTAGATGCACAGCGTCGCCGAATCCGTACGGAAAACGGACGATCTCTCCCCCTCTCGGCCTGACCCGCGCTGGCTCAAGGCCTAGTGCGAGCCGGACGCCGAAGGAGAGAGTTGTCCCGATGTCCGGCGATGTGAGGGACTGTCGTAGTAGATCGTCGAAGGAGCTGGCGCCGTCCCTGAGGCCGGCTGGCGCAACGCCGGCTAGCTCCTCGGCTGGCAAGATCGGATCTGCCTCAGCCAAAGAAAGGTTGCCGAGTTGATCGGCGACGAAATCAAGGCTCCCGAAGGTGATGGTGTCTCCGTTGGAGAACTTGTCGCCCTTGACTCCGTTGATGGGATCCATCGAATCTGTTGATGAAGAACTCGCCGGGCCCCTACCTGGCGCGCCAACTGTCGATGCTTTGCACCGGCAATAATACTATGGGGGTACTCGGCGACTTGGAATTCGGTGGATTGCAGAGGAACACGAGGGAATTATACTGGTTCAGGCCCTCAATGTGAGGTAATACCCTACGTCCAGTTGAGGTGTTATTCCTCTGAAGTGGATTTGTGATCAACGATCTGGGGTTTTTTTTCATGGGGCGCCCTGCCTCCCTTTATATACTAGGGGACAGGGGTACATGGTAAGGATCCCAGTCGGATACGACCAAAGGATTTCCTTCTTAGAGATAGAATCCTATCCGACTAAGGCTATGTTTCCTTATTGTACAAGGCATAGCCTGCCGGGTGCTATCTTATCTCTAATTACATGATCTGGCCTATCCTCTATCCGAGTGGCCCATGTGCTTGTAATGAGGTACCCGGGGCCCATGGCTCCCACAACGAGCGGCCCCTCGAAGGCGTGGCTACTACAATTCACTGTAAGTCGTGCATTTGTTAGATTTATATTCGCCCGAACTCTAGAGCATCAGTGGAACCAACAATATTGTTGGTATGCACCCTGATCAGCTCCACCCTGACACCGATGACTACTCAGTGTGACAAAGCTTGGAGGCGTACCTGCACTGCTCTTTTGCTGGGTGATGTTCACCAGCATAACAGGGCACGCGATGGACAAGGGATTGATCCAATATGCACATGCGATCACCGATGCTGAGGATGGCAGCGTACCTCAATGGAGCTGGGGATCCGCTGTGCTCACAGCGACATACCATGGTCTTTGTGACGCGTGCACAAAGACTATCCAGGAGCGCGTGTGTTAACGCCAAAATTTGGTAAGGACCTGTATCAGATTCGGTCAAGAGGACGGTTGCAGTCGGATAATGGAAATTGATCCAAGAAGCAGACCGAGTCTGAGAAGGAGCCGTGAAGATCGCGCATGGCAGTTAATTACTATAGTTATTAGGAAAAGGTTTATTTCTTTTTAGGAAACCTGACCTCGTGTCCGGTCAGGCCTCGTTAGCGTTTTTTGTTATAGATAGGAAATCATATATCGTGTCCTATAAGGACTCATGTAACTCGGGGTATATATACATATGCCCGGGGACCTTGTAATCATCACAACGATCAATACAAACTCGGCGCATCGCCACCCCTTCGACGGGATCCTGCTTCTCGAGCCGGGCTGCATCGGTTAGGTCCGAACTCCTGCGAGAGGGTAAGTCTCGTCATACCGACTACCAATCGGCTAGGACTTCCTCGGTTAGGTCCGATATTCTAGTTGGTTTATGGTAGTCGGCTTACCACGATATATTTACTTTATCTATGGCTGCATCAGTTCAGTTTGATCTCATAGATTGATTAGGTATATCACATCACGTGTGCACAGACTGTATCGACTTACTAGGAGCGATTTATCATCAGTTCGTGCTGCATCGGTTAGGTCCGACCTACTGAGCTGCTAGTGATAAGTCGATCCTGCTGGGCCGATGCGTTGTGTGCAGGCGTTTTATCGGAGTGCATAGCCGGTAAGTTATTTTCATCACGATCGCATTATATCTATCGGCTCATTGAGGCTTTGTTATCATTATCGGTTTGTGCTGCAACGGTTAGGTCCGATCTACTAGACTGACGATAATAGCTTTACTCTTAATAAGCCGATGGCGTTGTGCGATGGTGTTATCGGAGTGCTTAGCCGATAAGTTACCTGTTCAAGCCGACTACATTCATTCATTGTTTTATCCTGTGCTCGCTTTGTTAAGCAATCGGCTAGTTTACCAATTATTTATCATTTGCGTTATTGCATATTTTATTATATGTTCTTGCCTGTATTATTGTCACAATCGGTTAAGGGCTAGCCGATGGGTTTATTTTGTCAATCCAAGCACAAGTACAAGCAGGTTCCCGGGCACGACCCCAGGTGAGGGCCCGGGCATGACCCCAGGTAGGGACCAGCATATAGGCCCGGATAGCGGACGAAAATCTTGGGAGCAAGGGCCCGGGTGCTGGCATACCTTCATAACAACACCAGTAACACTAGATCATGATCAGCTAGGATCTATTTGATTTATTTATGCATTATACTTGTTTATTTTATCTAGCCCATAGCCGGTTTTCGAATATCCCTTCGATGATCGGCTAGCATGGCATTTGTTTATTATTACATTATTGTTCTTGCCGTCATCGGACCTAAGCCGATGTGTAAGTGCTGCAGTGTGCATCGGCAATCGGCTGATGAAGCGAGTCTAGATCGGCTTCCAGCCGATTGGCTCATTGATCTAACATTTCCTCCTTGTCAATTACAGGGTCAAATTGACTGGCACGCCTACGAACCTCAAACTTTAGGACCTGCACTGGAGTGAAGCAAATCTCCCAGGCCTTCGCGTGTCACCCAGACGCCGAACCGGGACCCGGCGATTTTCGGCGTCAACAGCGTGTTGACGCTGAACACCCGCCGGGGGCCGTCCGGCGTCTGGGTGACACGCGAAGGCCTGGGAGATCTGCTTAGCTCCAGTGCAGGTCCTAAAGTCTTGAGGTTCACAGGCGTGCCAGTCAATTTGACCCTGTAATTGACAAGGAGAAGGGAATGTTAAATTCGCGAGCCAATCGGCTGGAAGCCGGCTTGGACTCATCTTATCGGCCGATGGCCGATATGCACTGTAGCACTTATACATTGGCTTAAAGCCGATGACGGCAGGAGCAATAGCATAATAATAAACAAGTATCGCGCTAGCCGATCATCGAAGGGATACTCAAAAACCAGCTATAAACTTGATAAAATAAATAGGCATAATGCGTAAGTAAATAAATCAAATAAACTCTAGCCGATCATAGTTTAGTGTTACTGGTATTGTCGTGAAAATGTGCCTGTGCTCGAGTCCTTGCTCCTATCGGCCCCCCGGGGTCTTCATCCGTTGTCCGGGCTCGTGTCCGGGTACTTACCTAAGCTCATGCCCGGGACCTCGTCTGGAATCGTGCCCGGGAACCTGCTCGTACTTGCATTTGGTTCGGTAGAATGAACTAATCGGCTAGCCCTTAGCCGATCGTAACAATAATGCAGGCAAGAATATGTGATAAGGCATGCAAAAATATAAATGATAGATAATTGACCATCCAGCCGACTATAGAACAGAACGATTATAAAATAAGATAATGAATAAATGTAGTCGGCTTCAACAGGTAACTTATCGGCTAAGCACTCCGATAACACCATCGCATAACACCCATCGGCTTATCAAGAGTAGGGCTATTATCGTCAGTCTAGTAGATCGGACCCAACCGTTGCAGCACAGACCGACAATGATAACGATACCTCAATGGGCCGATAAATATAATGCGATCGTGATGAAGAAAACTTACCGGCTATACACCCCGATAAGACGCCTGCGCATAAAGCATCGGCTTAGCAGGATCGGTTTATCACTAGCAATTTAGTAGGTCGGACCCAACCGATGTAGCACAAACTGATGATAAACCGCTCCCAGTAAGCCGATACGATCTACGCACTTGTGATGTGATATACCTAATCAATTATGAGGTCAACTGAACTGATTGCAGCCATAGATAAACTAAATATATGTGGTAAGCCGACTACATAAACCGACTAGAATATCGACCTAACCGAGGAAGTCCTAGCCGATAGGTAGCCAGGGTAACGAGGACTTACCCTCTCGCGGAGTTCGGAACCTAACCGATGCAGCCCGGCTCGAGAAGCAGATCCCGTCGAAGGGTGGCGATTTGCGCCGATTTTGTATTGATCGAGTGATTGATGATTTACAAGGTGCCCGGGAGTACGTATTTATACCCCGAGTTACATGAGTCCTTATAGGACACGATACAATTGATTTCCTATCCAAAAACACAAAACGCTAGCTAATCCTGAGGGCACGAGGTCAGGTTTCCTAAAGATAAATACCCGCCTATTAATAGGTATGGTAAATAACTACCAAGCAACGGTCTTCACGGCTCCTTCCCAATTCCGGTCTCTTTCTGTCAGTTGACTGCAATCTTCTCCTTTGACCGAATCTGCTACAGGGCTTACCAAATTTTGGCGTTACACATGCCCCCCAATTTCGGAGTTCTTCTATAGGACTTCGAAATTCTTTCATTTTTGGGCCTCCAGATTTCTTCATACCGAGGCGGCCCAGATAGCCCACTTGCCATAAATGTTTGAACAGTGCCAACGCCTCGTTCCTGCTCGGTTATCACATCCTATAAAAACGCTTCGTCTCCTTGCCTTTTTTCACGCTTTTACATCACCAGAGCACCACCGCTTCATCTCCCAAATCTTCACCAAGCTCTAGCGAATCCAGACGAATCGTCGCAACCTTCTCCTTTGGCCGTTGATCCCTGCATCATCTCCCACTCCTGTGATGGCATCGGCATCTGCAGTTCCTGAGGTAATCCTCTCACCCGATTACTTTCCCCCAATCTGCAATCTAGACGAACCCGATCTGCCCCGTTTTTCATCTTTCTTCACGTGTTCTTGTTTACTTGTAGCATCTTAGAGGTCAGATCTTGATCCCAGCCGCGATTACCCCAATTCTTCTATCATGGCCCCATGGTAGCGAAGACCCCACCGATTTTCATCAGCGCCAAGACCCAGCGTATTCCCTTCAAGACCTCGGCCATGCGAGTCGGCGACTGGACCAACAGCTTCAGGTGTGGCCAAGCAAACTGTGGATGGAGAGATTGGTACCTCAGGGTGTCGGCTGCAAGAGAACCTACTGGGAAGAATCTCACATCGGCCACTGCATAACCTTTTCTGGCTGATATGGAAAGAAATGAATCCCTGCTTGCATCGGCCTCATACTTCTGGTCCGATCTCTTAATGCCTTCCTGTTTGGCACGGCTATGACCCCCACTTTGCTGGATGTGACCATGCTCACCTGTTTGATACAACGAGCTACATCACCCCTTCAGGCTCGTTCAAACCCGCTCATCGGCTCCAAGCAAAGAACATCGGCGGCTGGTCCAGTACAATTATGCACAACAAGGGGACTGGATCGGTGATGACCGAGAAACATGTTGCTTTTATGAACTTATGGCTGGAGCGGTTTGTTTTGGCGGCGCAATCCTTGGTCAACGGTCACATGCAATGTTTGCAGAATGCTTGTTGATCGGAACAGGATCCCTAGGGCAATTTCTCCTTGGCGCCACCTATCACCTGCTTATCAAGTGGCAACTAAATTATTGGTCGGCCAGCCCGCGGCTCACATGGGGGTCCTTGTGGTTGTGTTCAGCTTGGCTCAATATCTACACCTTCCAAGGCGTCCCTGGGACTTCTCTCTCCGATCGGATCCTTTCCAGGATTCACAGAAGACCAAGACCCAGTTCTCCGCCGATGCACTCTATGGGTGAAGCTGGGCATCGCCCTCTCTGGCGGCAAATGACCCCTGCTGACTTAGTCAGTGTTCAAGGGATCTACTATGTTTCACCAGGGAAGCCACTCTCTGGTTGCTATAATGATCATGCTCATTATTGAAATGCCTTCTAACTTTGACCGCTTAAAGCTCG
>RYFJ01002298.1:15000-32032 GCA_003991445.1 Oryza meyeriana var. granulata | reverse complement strand
TGCGCACCAAGGTATGTCTCATTCCCTTCAATGACTCGTTTAGAAAACAATTCGTGGCGGGTTGATTATTTCAGGAGGAAACTGTAACGAATCCGGTATTTGGAAGTATGAAGGGTGGCAGGGCGCATTATTGTGGTTTCTTGGCTATGTGTTTCTTGCAGCTATCTGGCATTCGGTAATGGGGACCTCAAATATTCTTGATGAGCGACGGAAAACCCTCTTGATTGCCCCAAATCTTGAAGTCATATTGCTTGCAGGTTCTGCTTTGCTTTGCGCATTCATGTAACGGGTTGTATTCGATAGGGTGTCATCCTGATGACACACACAATACAAGACTTTAAATCCGCAGGTGCAGAAGGTTTGATCCTTTGTTCCGGGGGGAAAGCTTCTCTCATATTGCTGCGGGTACATTGGCATATTAGCGGGCCTATTCCATCTTAGTGTCCGTCCCACCTCAACGTCTATACAAGGATACGATGGCAATATTGAAAACTTTCCAGTATATCGCTGCCTGTTTTTCAGCTTCGTAGTTGCCGGAACTATGTGTATGTCAGCAACTACCCCAATCAATTGTTGGCCTACTCTTATCATGGATCATGTACTTTCAGCAAAGAAATATATCAAGATTATATGGAGTCGAAAATCTCAGTTTATCAAAGCTCGTCAAAAATTCCCGAAAAAATAGCCTTTCTATGATTATATGGTAATTAATCCGGCAAAGGGGGATATTCAGGCAGGCCTCAAGGGACAAGGGATGAATAGCGTTGGATGTTTAGGACATCCCTTCTTTAGAATAAAAGGCGCAGAAACTTTTGACGTCGTAGCCTACTTTTTTTGAAAACATTCCGTGTTGGTAGAGAAAGGGAATTGTGAGAGCCGGACGTCCTTTTAGAAGAGCAGAATCCAAATTATAGGCTTGAACAAGTTAGCACACGTGGAGTTCTATGTGGCGAACTAATGAGTAATTATTCTATCCTCTTACTGTAAAAAATAGCAGGCGTTCCCAATTAGGGGAAATTTTTGCAATTATATCGGCTACTTGAAATCAATGGTGTTTCGCAGCAGTCCAGGTGGTTCACTTTTGTCATGCTACCTTTGCTTTGCTCTTCTTTTTCGGACACATTGGCCATGCGCGCTTTAGAACCTTGTCCGAGATGTTTGCTGGTATTGATCCAGACGTGGATGCTCAAGTGGAAGGACATTCCAAAAAGTCGGAGATCCAACTACAAGGAGACAGCCAGCCTGATGCCGCATTGCTTGGATCTTTCACCTCTCTTTTTTGATTTACATGGAAACCATCTCCCATCCCTTCTTTGACTCTTTCCTTCTTATATGGGAAATGATCCCAAATGACAAATGAATAGGTGATGGAAGTTATAATTGTAAATAAACCACGATCGAATCTATGGAAGCATTGGTTTATACGTTCCTTTTAGTTTCGACTTAGGGATAATTTTTTCGCTACTTCTCCAGAACCACCTAAGGGTCCGACTAAAAAAGTGAAATAATTTAATTGAAGTAAGAAGTCTCCCCATCTGGGAGACTTTCTTACTTCAATAGTGCCCCGTGTTCTTCGAATGGAATCTCTTAATTGTTTGAGAGGGTTGCCCAAACGCGGTATATAAGGCATACCCAGTAAAGCTTACAAGTAAACCAGATATGGAGATGGCGACTAAAGTTGCTGTTTCCATTTTTATAGAATTTCAAGATTACAGTGGATCTACGAAAGATCGTGTATTTACAACTACAACGGAATAGTATACAAAGTCAACACAAATCATTAAATAGAATTTATGGCTACACAAACCGTTGAAGATAGTTCTAGACCTGACCAAGACGAACTCGCGTAGGTAATTTATTGAAACCCTTGAATTCGGAATATGGGAAAAGTAGCTCCGGGTTGGGGGACTACTCCTTTTATGGGGTCGCAATGGCTTTATTCGCGGTATTCCTATCTATCATTTTAGAAATTTATAATTCTTCTGTTTACTGACGGAATTTTAATGAATTAGGTTTCTACTAACGAAAACTACGAGTCATAGTTTTTCCATCCAAAAGAGCCTTTCTACTTTAAGCTCTACATTTCTAGATATTCTGGTAGTTCGACCGTGGAATTTTTTTGGTTTCGGTATCTCTGGAATATGAGTGTGTGACTTGTTAGAATTTGCTCCTATTGATATACATAGAAAGGGCCTGTTATCTCTATCAAGATGATTCTAATTCGTCGGATATTATTTATTCTAGTATCTGGAACACGAAATAGATAGAGTGGATCAAGAAAAAAAATGAAACTATGATTCATATTAACTATTCAGACCTCGCAACCAGACTGAAAAAAAAATTCAAGTAGTTTTTAATAAAAATAAAAAAAGAAATTTTCTTCCTTCCAATTTTGTTTGCCCAAAAAGACAACTTTTTTTTCTCTCGATTTGTCGAGTCATTACACCGATTCAATAAATGATCATCAAGCGGTTCTTATTCGAAGAACCCCTTGCCTTTTGTTTAGCTTGAGATTCAATCATCGTGGCTCTAGTATGAATCTAAGGTTTTAATTGAACTGATTCATAGGATCGCAACAAGATAATTTCTACCAGAAAACTACTCAAATTTTTGCTTTATTTATTTACTAGTAAAACAAGAGTAAATCTGCATTACGCACAAAAAAAAAGAAATCCAAAATAGGGAAGAGAAAAATCAAGAGGCCCCTAATGATCAACATTGGAAAGAAAGAAGAAAGATAGATGAGCCAACTTGAGATTTTTTGGCATTATCATCACAAAGAAAAATTCTGGATTTTTCTTATTTCATATCTTCAAGGCAAATCGACCCAACCCAGTGGCTGATGAGGTTTTGAACCTTTTTTCTAATATCCGTGAAAATTTGTGTGTTCTGCTTGAGCCGTACGAGATGAAATTCTCATATACGGTTCTCGGAGGGGGGTTCGGGTTAGTTACCTATCTCAATAAAGTATATGATTGGTTTGAGGAACGTCTTGAGATTCAGGCAATTGCAGATGATATAACTAGTAAATATGTTTCCTCCTCATGTCAACATATTTTATTGTTTAGGGGAATTACACTTACTTGTTTCTAGTACAAGTTGCTACCGGTTTTGCTATGACTTTTTACTATCGCCCAACCGTTACAGAGGCTTTTTCCTCGGTTCATACATAATGACCGAGGCCAACTTTGGTTGGTTAATCCGATCAGTTCATCGATGGTCAGCAAGTATGATGGTTCTAATGATGATCCTGCACGTATTTCGTGTGTATCTCACAGGTGGATTTAAAAACCCCGCGAATTAACTTGGGTCACAGGTGTGGTTTTAGCTGTATTGACTGCATCGTTTGGTGTAACTGGTTATTCTTTACCTTGGGATCAAATTGGTTTATGGGCAGTCAAAATTGTGACAGGTGTACCTGACGCGATTCCGGTATAGGATCACCTTAGTGGAGTTATTACGTGGAAGTGCTAGTGTAGGTCAATCACTTTGACTCGTTTTTATAGTTTACATACCTTTGTACTTCCTCTGCTTACTGCCGTATTTATGTTAATGCACTTTCTAATGATACGTAGCAAGGTATTTCGGGCCCTTTATAGGGAAGGCATATCATAGAGAATTCTAATTCTCATATATCATATCGGGTAGGTTGTGGTATTTCATTGCTACAAACATGGGTATTGTAAAATAAGACATGTCATTTAGATACTTCTCTTCAACTCCGAACTATTTTGATACAAATAATACAAATAGTTTGAAGTTAATTTTACGAAAGAAAATAAGGCGGATTATGGGAGTGTGTGACTTGAATTATTGATTTGGCCATGCAGATAGAGAGTTGGATCTGCCACATTAGAATTCACGACCAAAGGGTGTCTCCACATCCAATCAACACGTAAGTCCCCTGTCTAGGAAGGATAGGCTGGTTCACTTGAGGAGAATATTTTCTATGATCATACCTCAACCATGTCATCCATGAAGAGGCTCCGTAAGATCCCATAGAGTAGAAATGGAATAAGTCATGTGACATGATGCAATTCTCTATTTATTACACTTACTTTTTTATTATAGTATGGAAATGCATTCATTTTCTTTGCATCGATTGCGATCTGCAATACTATCGGAGTAAAAGAAGGGATCTAAGGAAGAACGTAGGCTAAACTTTTTTTTTTTATTAGTAACAAGTAAATACTTTGTTTGGACGTAAGAAACTTGCAATATTGGGGGGATAAATACCAACTAATCAAGAGACGCGAGACAATCCACAAAGCAATTGATCATGATCAAATTTGTAAGCCCACTTGGATATTGAGCATTTACCCATAAGAGTAGGATTCTTTTCAATGAGTAGTTGTAGGTGCAACTTCGGAAAATAGAATCTGATAAAGCTTTTCTTACTTAGAGTCATTGAGCCATTATATACCTTATTCTATTATGGATCTTCTACGTCTTATTTCTTTCATTCTTGCTCGAGCCGGATGATGAAAAATTCTCATGTCCGGTTCCTTTGGGGCTGGATCTTAAAGAATTCACCTATCCCAATAACAAAGAAACCTGACTTAAACGATCCTGTATTAAGAGCAAAATTAGCTAAAGGGATGGGACATAATTATTACGGGGAACCCGCGTGGCCCAACGATCTTTTATATATTTTTCCAGTAGTAATTCTAGGTACTATTGCATGTAATGTAGGTTTAGCGGTTCTCGAGCCGTCAATGATTGTGAACCGGCAGATCCGTTTGCAACTCCTCTGGAAATATTACCCGAGTGGTACTTCTTTCCCGTGTTTCAAATACTCCGTACAGTACCTAATAAGTTATTGGGCGTTCTCTTAATGGTTTCTGTGCCGACGGCTTATTGACAGTACCTTTTCTAGAGAATGTCAATAAATTCCAAAATCCATTTCGTCGCCCAGTAGCTACAACCGTTTTTTTAATCGGTACTGCAGTAGCTCTTTGGTTAGGTATTGGAGCAACATTACCTATTGAAAAATCCTTAACTTTAGGTCTTTTTTAGGGATTTTTCTGTTTGATTCATTCAATCGTGAAGTACCGTGCATAGGTATCTAGGAAATAGTTACTTCCAAGTGAATCTTCCCTAGATACCTATAATCTATTTTATTATGATCCATTTCGCGAAAATATAGATTGTCCCAAAGATGCAAAATTGTTTTCTTTTTTCTTTTATTCTAATTCGAAAAAGAAGAAGAGGAAAAAATTGCAATGGATTTAAAACTATAACTTATTCTTAGGTAAATCCATTGGAGATACTTCTCTAGAGTGTCCCATATCTGTTTTCCATCTTGCATACGAAAACTGTCAATTCTCATAAGATCCTCTTCCGTCTTACTCAAAAGGTCCAATAGTGTATGGATATTGGCCCTTTTGAGACAATTATACGTTCTAGAAGGCAGTTCTAATTGATCAATAAAAATACAATTCAATGGAATTCTTTTTTTGTTTTTCTTTAGATTAGTTAATCTTTTTTGAAAGCTTAAAAGGGGTGAAGTAAAACCTGTTTTTATTTTCTTGGAAACGAGTACCCTCTTCCTCCGTGTGAAGAAAAGGAAGAAATAAATCAATCAAGTTACGAGAAGCCTCATAAAGCGCTTCCTTAGGGGTTAAACTTCCATTGGTCCATATTTCTAGAAAAAGTATCTCATATTTTGCATTTCCATTCCACAAGAAAAAATACTATAATTCACATTTCGAACAGGCATGGATACAGCATCTATAGGATAACTTCCATCTTGAGCGTTCTTTCTGACTTCCGTGTGATATCCGCGATCTCTCTTGATCCGTAACTCAATACGGAAATCCATGGGTTCTGTCAAGTTAGCTATAGGTTGTGCCATATCAACGATTTCTACGGAAGGTGGTAAGATAATATCTTGAGCAGTTATGTATCTAGGGCCTTTGACGCAAATTGATGCGTCTCTAACTCCATAGAGATTACTTCTCAATACAATTTCTTTCAAATTTAGTAAAATTTCTTGTACCGATTCTTCAATACCTGCTATTGTAGAATATTCGTGTGGCACGCTCCCAAATTTTGCATGTGTGATACATGTTCCTTCTGTTTCTCCAAGTAAAGCTCTTCGCAAGGCAATACCAACGGTATCCGCTTGACCTTTTCTAAGCGGGGACAAAATGAAACGACCATAATAAAGACGCTTACTATCTACTCTTGATTCAACACACTTCCACTGTAGTGTTTGAGTGGACCCTGCTACCTCCTCTCGAACCATATAGACTAGTATTATTATTTGATCATTGAATCGTTTATTTCTCTTGAAAGGGGGTTTAATTCTTTTACAGACGTCTTTTTTAGGAGGTCGACACCCATTATGCGGCATAGGTGTTACATCGCGTATACAACTTAATCGTACACCACTTTTAGCAATGGCTCGTAATGCGGCATCTCTTCCACTACCAGCACCCTTTACCATAACTTCTGCTCGTTGCAAAACCCACTGTACGAATAGCATCTACAGCTGTTCTTTGACCAGCATAGGGTGATGCTTTTCTTGAGCTTTTGAATCCACAAGTACCCGCGGAGGACCAGAAAACCACCCGACCTTGCGGGTCTGTAACAGTTATAATAGTATTGTTGAAACTAGCTTGAACATGAATAACTCCTTTTGTTATTCTACGTGCACTCTTCCGTAAACTAAAACGCGTATTCCTACGCAAACCAGTACGTACTCTCCTACGTGAACCAATTTTTGGTATAGCTTTGTCATATTTTATTATCTCATAAATATGAGTTAGAAATAACAAAAGAAAAAAAAGATACAAAGATATCCGTTTCAGGGTAAAATATATCCTTTACTTGAATTTTTTTATTTGGAATTTGGACATTTTCGCGGGTACTTTTTTTACTTTTTAGAAAGTCAAGTTCTTTTTTCGAAAGATTACCCCTGTCTTTGTTTATGCTTCGGATTGGAACAAATGACTCTAATTCGTCCACGCCTACGAATCAGTCGACATTTTGTACAAATTTTACGAACGGAAGCTCTTATTTTCATATTTCCGTATTCCTTTCTTAAACTATGAATTTACTCTTTGGGAAAAATAAGTCTCTTTGATTGAATTTTAGAACTTTGAATTTATTACCCTAGAAAAAAAAAGAAAAACCTAATCCTTTGAATCTTTGGTATCCTTCAAATCTTCGGTATCCTTCGAGTCTTCGGTACGCTTCGAATCCTTATGGGGAAGTCTATAAATTATACGCCCCTTGCTTGAATCATAACGACTTACTTCAATTTTGACCCTATCCCCCATCAGTATTCGTATAGAACTAGACCGGATCTTTCCTGAAATATAGCCCAGGATGATGGTGTCATTCTCTAGGCGAACGCGGAACATTCCGTTGGGTAGGGCTTCCGTAACTAAACCCTCGAAAGTAATTTTTGCTTCTCTCGGTTTTTTTTTTTCTCCCCCATTTTTCTTTTCTGTCATATTTTTTTCTCCTATTTTTCTTTTTTTATTTTCAAATAAGAAAACGTTGTATTTTTGTTTGAAAAATAGGAAGTTCAAGCGGGGCGATTACCATATATAACATAAGACTTCTCCCCCAATTCTGTTTAGTCGAGCTTCTCGATCTGTCATTATACCTCGAGAAGTAGAAAGAATAGCAACTCCCATTCCGCCCAAAACCTTAGGAATTCCTTGATAGTTGGCATAAATTCGTAAGCCAGGTCGGCTGATACGCTTAAAAAAAGGTTCTAGTTCTATATATTCCCTTTCTAGTCTTTCTCTTTTGATGTCGCAAAGTTGAAACCAAGAAATATCTGTTACTTTCCTGATGTTTCCGAACACTTTCAATAAAACCCTCTCGTAGAAGTATTTTAATAATGTTTTCGGTAATATTTGTAGATACTACCCGAACAGTTCCTTTTTTATTCATGTCCGCGTTTCTTATAGAGGTTAGTAAATCAGCAATAGTGTCCTTGCCCATAAGACTCTAATTCTAGGTTCCTCCTAATTTTTCTATAATCAACATGTTTTCTTTTTCTTTTCATTTTGGATTCTAAAGCATATACGTGAAACACAATCTACTAATTTTTTATTTGATCTATATCTTGTCTACTAGTATTTATAATACTTCAGGAGCTAATGAAACTATTTTAGTAAAATTCAATTCTCTCAATTCCTCGGCGATCGCGCCAAAACGCGAGTTCCCTTTGGATTTCCTTTTTGATCGATGATAACCGCTGCATTGTCGTCATAGCGTATTATTATACCGTCTTCGCATTTGAACTCTTTACATGTACGTACAATTACAGCTCGAATTACTTCGGATCTTTCTAGAGGCATTTGGGGCACTGCGTCTTTGATTACAGCAACAATAACATCACCAATACGAGCATATCGCTGATTACTAGCAGCTCCTATGACTCGAATACACATCAATTTTCGAGCTCCACTGTTATCTGCTACATTTAAAAGGGTCTGAGGTTGAATCATATTATTTTGATTTCAATTTGTTATTTCAATGCAAAAGGATGAAAGAAATATTGTCTTTCCAGAAAGAAGAACCTGGTTTTTTTTATTTTCAATACTACTTTTTTTTGGGGGGGTTATATTTCTAATCGAAGAAATTGACTTCGTATGGGCATTTTACTGGCAGCTATGGAAATAGCTGCTCTAGCTACAGTTTCGGATACTCCGCCCATTTCATAAAGTATTCGACCTGGTTTAACAACGGCTACCCAATATTCGGGGATCCCTTTCCCGAACCCATACGTGTTTCCGTGGGTCTTATTGTAACCGGTTTGTCGGGAAATATACGTACCCAGATTTTTCCACCACGACGTGCATATCGTGTCATTGCTCTTCGTCCTGCTTCTATCTGCCTCGCCGTAATCCAAGTGGGTTCAAGTGCTTGAAGAGCATATCTACCAAAACAAATACGATTGCCTCGGTAGGATTTTCCCTTCATTCTTCCTCTATGTTGTTTACGAAATCTGGTTCTTTTGGGGTTATAGTCGATGGTTCTCTCTTAGTTCCATCTCTACTGCAAAACTGGACATGAGAGTTTCTTCTCATCCAGCTCCTCGCGAATCAAATGAGAAAGTGTGCAAATTTCTCTAATTCCACAATATTCTCAAATATTACGGATAGATACACATTAATAGAAAATAGAAAAAGTTAGGATTTTTTTAATATTGAATTTATTAAAATACTAAAATATATAGTCAAGAAAGAAGATCTAGGAATATATCTAGGTGTGTATGTTTATTTATCTATATTCTATATTTAATGTAATCCATTTATAGATAATGTAATCCTTTTTTTAAAAAAATCTCCTTTTTATATTTTACTCTTATTGAATCGCGGTAAAGTATTCTAATTCAATAAAAATTTCGCGGGCGAATATTTACTCTTTCCTGTCTTATTTGTTAATTCATAACCTTATCAAATCAAATAAGGCAATTTTTTTGGTTTGTTCCGCCATCCCACCAATGAAGTATTGGGATTCTTTTCAAGAAAATCCTATCCAGTCATAGGTTCTGTCGTTCCCACTGCTTCTCCTTTAATGGTTAGGTTTGAATCTCGCAATGGAGCTTCCAAAAAATTTCTTTCCGAGTCAATTTCTCAGTTTTATTAACCCGGGACGCTCTTTGTTATTGCTTGAAATTTGTATTTCTTGTTTCAATCAAATTACGATTTCGAATTCTCTGTTATTTTTATTATATTGATGCTTTATCACATTGCTTTTTATGATGTAATTCATAGACCATACATATTGGAATCCTATATCTTTCTTATTTCTCTTCCTTCTTTCTATCATCCTTCCTTTTATCCACATCCCTTTTGTTTTGCTTCACAACTTAGAATCCTATTTCTTTTTTAAAGAAAAAATTGCAGTTGCTACACGTATATGATAGATTTACTCATTTATGATAGATGTATTTATTCATATAGTGACTGTTTCTTAGTTAGGATCTCGACAATACGAAGCAATAGGTTTGGTTATTAGTTCATTTTCTATAATTACATAGTAGGTTCATTCCATTTTTTTTTAATCTCCTTTTTGAACCCTAAAGAAAAAACTAACGAGTCACACACTAAGCATAGCAATTTTATTAAAAGATTTCTCCATTTTCATTAAATCTTATAGAAAGAGGTAGAATTTCTTCTTTTTTTCAGGGATTTTAGGGAAAATAAGGCTCTTGTCATTTTTTATTCTATTACTGAACAGAATGGGAAGACAGGGTTGGTTATTCTTCGTCTACGAATATCCAAATTTTGACTCCTAATACTCCATAGATAGTTCGAATTGGATAGCAGCAATAATCAATTTTAGCGCGAATTGTTTGGAGGGAAGTCTACCCTTTTTGATGCATTCAGCACGCGCAATTTCTTTTCCCGCGAGACGGCCTGCAATTTTTACTTTTACTCCCTTTATATCTGTTTTTTTTAGTTAATTCAATGGCTTTTTCATTGCCTTTCGGAATGAAACTCTATTTTTTAATTGGAAAGCTATATATTCTGCAAGAATGTTAGGTTGTTTATAAGGTTCTTTCACTTTTTCGATCCCAATATTAAGTCTCTGGTTTACAGAATTAACTTCTTTTTGTAGATCTTTCTCTAATTCTTCGATTGCTCCTTTTTTCTTTAATAAATTGGGGAATCCAATATGGATTATGACGTGGATTGTATCGATTTCTTTTGAATTTCTATATGTGTAATTACTTCGGAACTTGAGCCTGAGTCCATTTCTTTATTATGTGTAATTACTTCGAAACTTGAGTCTGATTCTATTTTTCTATTCGAGCCTTTTTCCTATTCTTTTGTATATAGTTCTTGATACAATTCCGTATTTTTTTATCTTCCTGTAGACCTTCTGAATAATTTTTTGGTTGTGCGAACCAAAAGGAATGGTGATTTTGGGTTGTACCAAGTCTGAAACCAAGTGATTTATTTTTGTCCCATATTTTTCTATTCTATTTTTTTTTTACTGGAATCAAATCTTAGATGGATCTAAAGATTATTTAGATTTCTTTACTATATTTAGTACAATTGTTATATGACACATGGTTTTTTTTTATGGGAGAACTACGTCCTCGAGCCCGAGGTCTGAATTTATTCATAATAGTACTCCTACTGACTTCGGCTTTAGTGATGAATAAATTTGCTTTGTCGAAATCCCTATAATGAGCAGCATTTGCTGCTGCCGAATAAACCAACTTTAAGATGGATAAGATGCTCGATAAGGCATGAGGTTCAATATCATAACAGTTTCTTCGTAGTAACGCCAACGAATCTCATCAAGAACTCTTTGTACTTTGAAAACGGACATATGGATACGTTTTTGTGCTTTGAAAACCCGTTCGAACTTAAGTAAACGATCGGTTGGTACTTTTCTTGCGAGTTTCCTTAGCCCACTCTTCTTCTTCTTTATCCTGGGGGTATACTTTACCAGTTTGAAACTTGTCATAAATAAGGTTATCCCCGCTTACCTATTTCTTTTTTTATTTTGAATCTTTCTATTCTGAATTCAGTTAACGACGAGATTTAGTATCCTTTCTTGCACTTTCATAACTCGTGAAATGCCGAGTAGGCACGAATTCCCCCAATTTGCGACCTACCATAGGATTTGTTATGTAAATAGGTATATGTCCTTTCCATTATGAATCGTGATTGTTATGGCCAACCATTGCGGGTAGAATGCTAGATGCCCGGGACCACGTTACTATTGTTTCTTTCTCCTCCTTCATATTGACCTTTTCTATTTTTGCCAATAAATGATGAGCTACAAAAGGATTCGTTTTTTTTTCGTGTCACAGTTGATTACTCCTTTTTTTTCCATTTTAAAGAGTGGCATTCTATGTCCAATATCTCAATCGAAGTATGGAGGTCAGAATAATATAGAATAATGATGAATGGAAAAAAGAGAAAATCCTTTAGCTGGATAAGGGCGGATGTAGCCAAGTGGATCAAGGCAGTGGATTGTGAATCCACCATGCGCGGGTTCAATTCCCGTCGTTCGCCCATCGCATTATTGCAAATTCCAAAAATGCAATTTTCCATATTCCTAGTTACGTATTTACTTACGGCGACGAAGAATAAAACTATCACTATATTTTTTCCTTTTCCTAGTTCTTCTTCCAAGCGCAGGATAACCCCAAGGGGTTGTGGGTTTTTTTCTACCAATGGGGGCTTTCCCTTCACCGCCCCATGGGGGTGGTCCACAGGGTTCATAACTACCCCTCTTACTACGGGGCGTTTACCTAGCCAACACTTAGATCCGGCTCTACCCAAACTTTTTTGGTTCACCCCAACATTACCCACTTGTCCGACTGTTGCTAAGCAGTTTTGGGATACCAAACGGACCTCCCCAGATGGTAATCTTAAAGTGGCCGATTTACCTTCTTTTGCAATCAGTTTCGCTACAGCACCTGCTGCTCTAGCTAATTGCCCACCCCTTCCACGTGTGATTTCTATGTTATGTATGGCCGTGCCTAAGGGCATATCGGTTGAAGTAGATTCTTCTTTTCTCTCAAAAAACCCCTTCCCAAACTGTACAAGCTTCTTCCAAAGCATACGGCTTTCTAGATGTATATGACGATCTCTAGACAGATGGATCTTATATGAATCGTATGATGAAGTACCACATGAGTGGATATATAGGAAAGGAATCCAAATCTGCCGAATCGCTCATGTTATGATCTTCTACATCCTAGGTCTCCGCGTTCCGTCATCTGGCTTATGTTCTTCATGTAGCATTCAGATCGAATGACTCTATGAAATTACGTCGATACTTCTACATATTATGGGTAACGTAGGAGACATCCCTATTTTCCCCCGGGGGTCTTAATTACCACTGCTTAGCTTTCAATTCGCCTCTGACCATCAAATTAAATGTGAATAACCCGTCCTCCTCTCTTTGAAACAAGGGGCGCTTCCGGTTCTGTGCGTGCTTCAAACAATTTTGTCTTCTCCATATTACCATATCTCTAGAGTCAATAATTTTCTATGAGGAACTACTGAACTCAATCACTTGCTGCCGTTACTCAACAGTTTTCTGTTGAGGTCTATCCCGTAGAGGTAGTCAAATTGGATCAGTGATCGATTTCTAGGTTTCGTCGTAAACCTAATTGGTTACTTCCAATTACGTAAATCAATAGTTCAAACCGCACTCAAAGGTAGGGCATTTCCCATTGATATAGGAACTTTTGTACCAGAAACAATAGTATCTCCAATTATAGCCCCTCTGGGATGTAAAATATATCCCTTCTCACCATCCCCATAGTGTATGAGACAAATGTACGCATTTCGATTAGGGTCGTATTCTATGGTTACGATTCTACCAGATATGTCTTTTTGATTCCGTCGAAAATCGATTTTACGGTATAGGCGCTTATGACCTCCCCCTCTATGCCTTGCGGTAATGATTCCTCTGGAATTACGACCTTTACCACAACGGTGCCGTCCATGGATCAAATTATTTCGTGGATTGGATTTCACTTGCCTATCTATGGTTCCCTTGCGTGTGCTCGGGATAGGTGTTTTGTATAAATGTTTCGCCGTATTATTAAGTATTCTCCTTTAGTTTTTTCTCTATCTAGAAGTGGAATAGAATAACCCGGTTGAAGGGTAATGATCATACGTCTGTAATGCATTGTATGTCCCAGAATAGGGCCCATTCTTCTACCCTTTCCGGGTAGTCGATGGCTATTCACAGCTACTACCTTAACACCAAAGAAGAGTTCGACCCAATGCTTTATTTCTGTCTTAGTGAATCCCGATTCGACATTAAAAGTATATTGATTCTTTCCCAATAAACGAAGACTTTTTTCTGTAAATACTGCGTATTTGATTCCATCCATAAATCGACTTTCCCTCCTATGCTCTGAGTTCCAGTATCGATAAGAATTCGAGTTCTTATTGTTCTTATGTTATGGTATGAATATACCATACCAATTCGTTATGTATGGATGATGGATGAGATTCCATGGATAGAGAGCCAGTTCCAATAGACTTATGGAACGTTCCGGTTCGCGTGCATCCAGCAGGAATTGAACCCGCAAATTTACCAATTATGAGTTGGGCGCTTTAACCATTCAGCCATGGATGCTTAACAGGGATCATCGTACATCGTAAATAACCAATTTTCATATAGAAAGACATATCATAGAAAAATGAAATCGAAAATATTCGGAGATGGCAAATATTCGGAGATGACTATGAAAACACCTCTCTGGATCCTCGAATTGAAAGAGAGATTGAGAGGGATCAAGAATCCTAATTCTCGCTATTTGGAATGGATCCAATTCTATTGAGTCTGACTCATAGTGATCATTTCTCTTTAGCAAAGAATGACCTTGGTTATCAAAGGATTGAACAACCGGGATCCATTTACTTATGATACCTAGTTGACATTGATAACAAGGATCTAATGAATTATGAGTTTAATAGATCCTCTTTAGCAGAAAGACGTATATTCCTTGCTCATCACTTATTCCCAAACTTCGTATGGGGCTAATCGTTTTCATTTACCATCTCAGGGAAAATCCTTTTCGTTCCGCTTAGCCCTATCGGGTATTTAGTGATAGGTTCTATAGGAACTGGACGATCCTATTTGGTCAAATACCTAACGAAAAATTCCTATTTTCCTTTCATTAAGGTACGAGGGCTTCTTATTCCACAAGAAAAGAACGAAAGCACCTTTTCATTCTTTCATATACTGGGGGTTTTTACTTGGAAAAGACAATGTTCCATACTAAAGGATTCGGGTCCATAACCACGAGTTCCAGTGCACTAGATCTTGTAGCACCTTAGCAACGAGGCCCTATGAATAGACATATAGAATTTTTGGTCAGGAAATTCGAATGAATCATTGAGTGAAAAAGGAGCAAAGAATGACAAAAGACGAGACTCTACTAGTCTTCACTCTTGTGGTTTCCTCGGTTTCTGTTTTCTTATTCGGGATCTTGCTTTTCATGGTTCTCATCTCTGCAACTCGCGATTTTCGCGAGAGAACCAAATCCAAGTTGGTGAGATCATGATTTGGGCTGGCATAGTAGTGATTACCTTTGCAATTGCGGTTCGAATCTATCCGATCTTTATCTTTTTGCTCAAAGAACGAATAAAACCCCTTGTCGAAAGCCCTTTATGATAAGCTTCCCTGGATCTGGAAGTTTCTCTTTCACGGTATTGGATCGTTTGATCGATTTCCTTGATCGCTACTTATGGGCGTGCGCTCAAAGGATACAAACAGGGATTCGCAAACAAAAAGGGGAATTCGTAGTCACTTTTTCCTGTCGCGTAAAAAAAAGGCTTTACGCGAGAGCAATAGAGGTTGGGATACATCTATCTCTTCTGAGCAACCTCTTTTGGATTCTTAAGACCACCCTTGCAGTAGGATACCGTCTGCTTTGGGTTCTTTATTATATTATCTCCTTCGAGGGATTTTTAGGATCGTTCAGGCTATATTTAGTCTATTTTGGCTTTTACTGTCTCCTTTTCTCAGGGGGTGGTTAAGGACCTCAGAAGATAGAGGAGAGCGCCAGGCGCAGATTTCCGGAATACTTCTACGGGGAATGCTCATTGAATGCGCATTCTCCATATTATGCCTTGAAGAGACTCGAACCTCCACGCTCTTTAGCACGAGATTTTGAGTCTCGCGTGTCTACCATTTCACCATCAAGGCATCTTGAAAGTGAATCATATTCCATGAATATGATATCTATCTAATGTGATATCTTGAAAGTGAATCGTATTCCATGAATATGATATCTATCTAATGTGATATATGGAATATATGACAAAGGTGGAGTCTTGGAGTATTTCGATCGATCGGTCATATAGGCCTGAGTCAGACATCAAATAGCTTCGATTTGCATTATCCGTAGGACACCTTATATGTATCAAAATCAAAAAGATGTACAATCCAATTTCTCGATTCAATAGAAGCCCAAAGAGGTGCATATGGTACCCAAATAAGGATAGGATAGATATGTCAAAAGCAGGTCTGATTACACCTATTCCTAATCCTAAATAGAATGTAAGGAGGTGGGGATTTCTATGTAAACAGAGTATCCTATTTCCATAGGCTCGAATGACCCCTTCTCATAATAAGAATGTGCACGGTCTGGTCCGGTATGGAATGAACTTATAATCTGATGATCGAGTCGATTCCATGATTATAAGTTCATAACCCTAGCACCCATTCCCATTTTGGGCGAAACAGATCTACTAATTCTTTTATTCCAGTTAGTAAGAGGGATCTTGAACTAAGAAATAGACCTAGCAGCTAAAAGAGGGTATCCTGAGCAATTGCAAGAATGGGGTTCATTGATATTCCTGGTATAGTAGATGCTATCACACATACAGTCATACTCAATTCGATGGAATTGTTTGATCTTAAAGGGGATCTTCTATAATTTCGCACATAAGGGTTATTTCTTGGTTTCGTCCAGTCATTAATAACTTGACTATTTTTAGATAATAGTAGATAGAAAGAACGCTCGTAAGGAGTCCTATTGAAACCAAGAAATATAGGCCTGCTTGCCATCCACACCAGAATAGATAGAGTTTTCCGAAGAAACCTGCTAGTGGAGGAAGGCCTCCTAGGGATAAGAGACATAGGGCTAAAGAGAGAGCCAAAAAAGGATCTTTCGTGTATAATCCTACATAATCTCGAATGTTATCAGTTCCGGTACTAGACCAAATAATATAATGCAAGCAAAAGTTCCTAGATTCATGGAGATATAGAAAAGCATATAAGTTATCATGCTTGCATATCCATCATTTGAGTCTCCAACAATTATTCCAATAATTACATATCCAATTTGCCCTATGGACGAATATGCAAGCATACGTTTCATGCTTGTTTGAGTAATAGCAAGGAGATTCCCCAATATCATGCTAAGAATAGCTAGGATTTCCAAGAAGATGCCATTCGTTGATGAGAAATAAAAAGGAATATCGAGAATTCGCGTGCGCTGAAGCTGAAGCAGCAACTTTCGAAGTAACAGAAAGAAAAGCAACGACTAGAGTGGGGAGTCAGAGTCGAAAAGAGG
>RYFJ01002298.1:0-12500 GCA_003991445.1 Oryza meyeriana var. granulata | reverse complement strand
CATAAGACCCGCGGTAGCAAGAAAAAGGGAAAGTACTGTTTCATTTCGTTATTATCTTCTTGGGCGTAGTTAGAATTATCTAAGATAAAATCGATTTCAACGTCCTAAATTAGACCAAAGGAATTCTATCTGCTAGAATAATAAAAAACGCTTCTGAATTCATCTCATCCTTTAGTACTTTTTATTTGTTCAGCAATAACTTAATCTTGGAATAAAACACTCGTTATAACAATTAATAAATGAAAAGAATTGGGTATTAGTTCATGAAGAATTCTGTATGAATATGGATAAACGATGGAAAGAATAAATAAGGATCTTTTTTTTTGTATTACATTCCATATCTTTTGACCTATTCTTCTTTCCCCGGGGGGGTATTTAAAAAGAAAAAAAGGAATAAAGGGTTAATTCGTTTTTGATAGCCATTTCCTTAACAAGTGAATGGGAACATACTCTGGATCGGAATCTGAAGAAAGTACTACTTGCTCATTTCCACCAATTTCAAGTCCTTATTATGATTCCTTTTATGAGGAAAAATATCTAATGCCTTAGATTCCCTCATTACTAATCCTTTATGTACTTTAGTGTTCCTAATCCCTCACTAACTTTTGATGGATTCCCTTATGATTACAACTTTCTGTATCGGGAATCCCTTATTATTGCCCGCTTGAAGTCAAAAAATCTCAACCTTGGGGTAAAGAATTTACATTGCTTATGTTTACTTCCATTTTTTCTTGTATGTAGGAAATGAGATTTTTTCTTTTTACTACAAATTAATAAGCAGTTTTGTTTCACTCATATAGCTATCTAGTTTAACTTACTAACCCGAACATAGAATAAGAAAAGGAAGATAAATATTCAATGAATTTTAGAGGAAAAAAAAGATCATATTTTAACGAATCGCACGTAGAGATATTGCTAGTACACAAAAAGTTAATGGGATTTCATAACTAATAGATTGAGTAGCATCTCGTAGACCGCCTGAAAAAGAATATTTATTATTTGAGCTATATCCTGCCATAAGAAGACCAATAGGAGCAATACTTGAAATGGCAATCCATAAAAAACACCAATACTAAGATGGCTAAACAAAGCGATATCCCAAAGGAATAACTTAAAAACTTAATAAAATAGATATGACTGCTATAGACGGTCCAATGCTAAATAAGGGAATATCCCCTCGGGATGGCAAGATATCCTCTTTAAAAAGTAGCTTAGTTCCATCTGCTATAGCTTGAAGCAGTCCTAGGGGGCCAGCATATTCAGGACCAATACGTTGTTGTATCGATGCGGATATTTCTCTTTCTAACCACACAATTACGAGTACTTCTATTGTGATTCCCAGTAAGAGGGTCAAAATGGGTAGAATCCACATCAGTCCATAGACTTCTTTTAATAATTCCAAGTTCGAAAAAGAATTGATACCTTCTACCTGTACCCTATCTATTATCATTTCAACGATCAACTTCTCCCATAATGATATCTATACTACCTAATATCGTCATGATATCAGCCAATTTCATTTTGTTTGACTAGCCGAGGTAGAATTTGCAAATTAATCAAACTGGGTGGACGAATTTTCCATCTCCAGGGGAAAAGACTATCATCTCCTACCAGATAAATTCCTAATTCACCTTTTGGAGCTTCCACTCTTACATAAAGCTCTTGCTTTGACAATTCAAAATTGGGCGAAGGTTTTTTACCAAGAAATCGATATTCAAAATCATTCCATTCGGAATTCTTTGCTTTCTTAAAGCGTCGACTTCTAAATTCTCATAAGGGCCTCCAGGAATTTTCTCTACAGCCTGTTGAATAATTTTGATTGATTCTCTCATTTCACCAATTCGTACTAAATAGCGAGCTAACGAATCCCTTCTTTTTTGCCATTGGACTTTCCAATGAATTGATTGTAAGACTCGTAAAGATCAACTTTACGAAGATCCATTGTATTCCAGAAGCTCGTAACATAGGGCCGCGATAAGCCCCCAATTTACAGCTTTCTTCTCCGCTAATAAAACGACCCCTTCAACTTGTTCTAAAAAAATGGGGTTCTGTGTAATAAGTTGTTGATATTCAATAACTCCTCGTAAAAAAATAATCACAGAAATCTAAACATTTAGTCGATCCATCCATAAGGCAGATCGGCAGCAACTCCTCCGATGTGAAAGTAATTATGCATCATTCGCATACCTGTAGCAGCTTCAAATATAAATCATATTATTAATTCTCTCTCTCTAAAATATAAAAAGGAGTCTGCGCACCGAGATCTGCCATAAAAGGTCCAAGCCATAACAAGTGAGAAGCTATACGGCTCAATTCTAACATAATTACCCTAATATAGCTGGCTCTTTGGGTATTTGAATATTCTCCAAGAATTCTGGTGCATTTACCGTTATTGCTTCTGTAAACATAGTAGCTAAATAATCCAACGTGTTACATAAGGTAAGTATTTGTATAATTAGTTCGGTTTTCCGTGATTTTTTTCCA
Source organism: Oryza meyeriana var. granulata (assembly GCA_003991445.1). Classification (NCBI taxonomy): domain Eukaryota; kingdom Viridiplantae; phylum Streptophyta; class Magnoliopsida; order Poales; family Poaceae; genus Oryza; species Oryza meyeriana. The sequence goes on along the minus strand of RYFJ01002298.1, from coordinate 10,016 downwards.
TTCCTCTGTGTAAATAGCCTAATTATGGGTTCACATCAATAACATCTTCACATCGAGAGTAACCATCAGTCGAAGAACACCATGCATTGATGGGTGGTGAGGGCCCATATTGACTATCATGAGATCTTTTCTTGTAAGCGGTAGACTCATATCCTTTCTTCCTTAATTCATTATTCCATGAAAATGGATTATTCCATGAATTCCTCAAAACGAGGCTCATCAAAATGAAAAATCTAAGACTACTAATAAAATAAGAAAAAAAAATTCGAACGATGAAATTACCGCTCCCTAATATCCAACTGACTGATTAATTTCTTATAACGTACTCTATTTTTCTTTGCCAAATAAGCCAGTAAACGTTGACGTTTTCCCAAAAGTCTTCGGAGACCTCTTTCCGATGAAAAATCTTTTTTTGTGTAATTCCAATGTGAAGCAAGTCTCCGTATCTTATTGGTGAAACTGAATACTTGAAATTCAACAGAACCCCTGTTTTTCTTCCTTTCTTCTTTAACCATAAATCCAAAAATTTTTCTACCTCCTTTCTTTTTCATGTATTTTTCTGATCAGGAAAAATAAAAAATTATGTCAGTTATTTTGAAGTTATTCTAATCTCGTACACACAAAAATTTGCAATTATTCATCTACTACTGGAATTTGGATTTATTTTATCGATGCAAATTGGATTTGGATAGAAGGGTGCATTCTTTTATTTTAGAAGAAAAAACTTTTCTTCTATCTAAAATAAAAGAAAATTTGCTGATTTATTTATTGCTATATCCAATTTATGGAATTGATACACCATTTAATTGATATCATTTAGCAAAATGAAACATAGCATATGCATCCATCTTTCGGCTCGAGAATTTCACGAGATAGAGATATGGTATAAGAAATAGGCTATTAAGTAACTCTAAATGAATTGTGGATACATCTGTATCCTTAACATACTGAAACAACTGCCATTATTCGTATCAAACAAATAGCGATTCATAGAAGTTAAATCTTCTAATCAATGGTGGGCCAATAATGAATTTTTTTGCATATGTATTAAGAGGCTTGGCCTGATTTCGAAATTGTCCAGAGTTTTTTTATGTAAGTTTTCATTGCAAATGATGGATCTCCTTCCGTAACTTCCAATTACGAAGTACGAGAATTGAAAGACATGAAAATTCTCAATTCTCTACTGGCATCTAGGAGATAGATGTAATAGAATATTTTCAGGATAAAGAAAAACCAGAAGAATCTTTTCTCTCTATTCACTATTCTCCCCTGTCTTCGACTTCTATTTAGTTTTTCTTTCTTCTTTAAAATGCAATAGCTATAGTTTGATATAGAATATTTCTCAAAGTAATGGAAACCTTTCTCTTATAGGAAATGGTTCGAAAATCGCTATTTCATCTTTTCGGTATCGTGAAAAGTGATACCTGTGAAGATCATGCATTTCAGTCACATTCTAGATCCATTTTTTAAGTCATGATATACCAAATTGGATGGATCTTCCATCCGTTTTAGCTGAAGAATAGAAATGATAGCAAGAGGTGGATAATCGATTATGAAGATCATGAGCTGCCCCATAATGAAACCACCAGGAGTCGGCGAATATCTCCCTTTCTTCCCCTAATCCAAGATTTGGCAGGAAAGAAGATTAAGAGGACCATGGAGAATGTGGTCAGAAACCCATAATAGAAGTCCAACCGCAATGACCGAATTGAATTATGCATCATCGAGAAACTTAGCTACTAGAAAAGATTTGAAAATCATGGCATCGTCCTCCTTTTTTCTCTTTCTTTAGAGTTTTTCTATATGCACAATTTTCGATGTTTTCGATGAGACATTTCTTGACTTTCCATATATAGAAAGAGATAGACTATAAATGGCAATGTCTGTTATGTCAATTATAGACCCCCCCCAAAGGGAAATGGATCTTAAATGATAGAACGTGCTAGGAAGTGAAATAGAGCCACTCTGGGCTTACCTATGAAATGAGGCATGGAACGGAGCCACTACAGGAGAATTCCGGAGTTATCGAAAGAAGGCTTCGGACTCATATTGTTCATGTGGGTTAGAGTTGGGAGTTGAACTCTAGGAGGTCGAATCCCCCCCTTGTTCCTGCAGTTAGCTCAGTGGTAGCAGCGGTCGGCCTATTAACTGACTGGTCGTAGGTTCAAATCCTACTTGGGGAGATGTTGATTAATTCTTTTAATGTAAGAATAAAGAATTGAATTAAAGGGGCTTGCTTTTGACCTTAGGAGTTAGGTAACGCCCGTTCGCTATCCCTTGTTTCTATTTTCTTATTGCATTTTATCTCCATCGTATATCATTTCTGTTCTACTAAAGACCGATTCCACTTCCCCGACCAAAAGGAAAGAGATACCCCAATTCAATAGCTTTACGTCCGCTATAACGATCAATGGTTTTCCTACCCTCAGGGGGAAAGTAAAGGCCACTTACCCCTTTGGAAGGCTGTGGGCGCAGGAGGGATTCGAACCCACGACACCACAGTGGGTTCGTAGCCCCGTGCTCTAATCCTCTGAGCTCAGGCCCACCCTGTCTCCTTGGATCTCTCCTGGCGGTACCACCCCAAAAGGAACCTTCTCTCCTCAGCCATTTCATTTTGGGACTACAGAAGATGGGAAAGCGCCCTTCTCTCTATAAGAATAGTGGCGTTCCGAGTGTGAAGTGAGAGGAGGGGATGTGATGATTGAGGTTTTGAATAAGACGACTTTGCGTTTTTTTGGATTTGGGATCTTTTTCGTATTTCAAAAATAGTGAAACCAGTCAAATAAGAGTGGTTAAGCTTTTTTATCATTCTGCATCCGAGCTAATTTTGCCGCAGGACTCCCTACAAGTACGTGTTTTGCATGTATAGTTAAACTACTAATGTGGATTGGATGGTTGTTGCTCTACGCTAGGAACAGAATTGAGAGTACATGACGAGGAAGCATGAGAGAAATATTTGCTATAATGATGTGAAGTTCTAAATCTTGGCTGAAGGTGACACAAAGTCTGCCCTCTCTTCTATTATTCAAGAGATGGTGGCAGAGCTTTTCTTGTTTTTCATTTTTCATTCAAATAGTTAACAAGAGATGATGAAGTGCCTTGATTTGATCAGGTCTGTAGGAAATTTTAGTTAATGTTCATCTGTTGTTTTTTCGTGGATGTCAGCTGCATACATCACTGGCTCCAATCTTGACCCTTAAACGGCGCTCGCAGTGACTATCCATTTCCATGCTCTGTCGCTTAGTTCCTCCCGTGGGTGAGAACCGCACTTGCTCGGCTTGTTCCTGGAGGCTCTAGGGAATCGGAGAGAGAGATCATTTGGGGGGTTACTACTTATATGCTTAGCAGTTATTCCTTGTTCGCTTGGCTACCCCCAGAGTTTACCGTAGGCAGAATCTTGGACATTATCTATCAAAGGTGCCGCCTTCCCGTCCTCGTATGCGAAGGTCCTAAGTCTCTAAGTCCTTCCACCTTATAGACTGAACGTCTCACGACTCTGACAGTCCCGTACCGCATTAAATTGGAACAGCAACCTTGAACACTACAGTCCAGGTGCGAAGAGCCGACATGAGGTCAAACTTTGTCGATGTGGACTCTTGGGAAGATCAGTCTGTTTATACCAGAGTAACTTTTATCCGTTAGCGAGGCTTCCATCTGCCAGTCGTTCACTAAGCGATTTCATCTGCTCGGAATGGTGAGTCTTGCAGTAAGCTCCCTTTGCTTTGATCGGTTTTTTTGCTGTTTGTTTTTTTGTTGTTTTTTTTTTTTTGTCGAGGACAATGTCCTCTAGCCCGAGGAACTTTGCGATCGCCTTCGTATCATTTTGGAGGCATACGCCCAGTGAACTGTCTACCTGAGATGTCTTTGACCTCAGGTTACAATGGTAGAATCCTAGTCTTCATAGTGGTTTCACTGATAGGCTCGGGCCTCTGGAAGGGGCCTTTCTTCGCCTTCGCCCTAAGGCGCAGGAAGCGCAAAGCATCCAGGAATATTAAGCTCATAGGGTTTGTCTGTGCAGTAAGTCGATCTTCACAACATTTTTATTCTACCAAGTTCTTCTCCGAGCATGCCCAGATCTTATGTTTGTGCGGGTCTGGAACAAAAGTTATATATATGGCGGCGTTCACATCAGGGCTTCGTCGTTCTCCTGCATAGTTCCAACTTCTTGACTTTTTAATTTTCCGGGCACTGGCATTGCGTAGCCATATCATGTGTCTTTATACGATTTTCGGAACCTGTTTTTTGGTAAACAGTTCCCGATGCCTGGTCACATTCGATTTTCCTTTTTGCGAGGGGGCACTCTGTTCTCTCCGAAGTACGGGGCTATATTTTGCCGATTCCTAGAGGAGTTGTCTCGCGCTATCCCTAGTAATCTCTATCCTAGCTTACTGTGTCAGTTTCGGTAAGTTCTATCTTTGTGAGTCGTTCATGCTTTCCTGGAGTAGGCATGGTTACATACTTAGGCGTAGCTGGTATGAGCACTCGTGAGGACAATGGTATCCACGGCTATACTTAGCGCTGGCAGCGGTGGTACTCGGACCTCGGCTCGAGGCATTTTCTCACCTTCTAACTCCCTGAAAAAGCCGGGTACTTATTCCTTAAACCTATAACCATCTTGCGGATAACGTACTCCTCCGTCCTTCGTACCAAGGGGTAGTACATGGAATATTGACTGTGTCATGTTTTCATAGCTTCGCTGATTTAGGCCTTGACTCACCTCTGTGACGAACTTGCGAAGAAACCTTGGGCTTCGGGGATTTGGATTTTCTACACAATGTTTCGTTACTCAGCTAATGCTTCCGCTTCGTCGAGCCCCTCGGTTTTCGCGGTGCTTCCTCAGAGGCGTCCCCTACGATCGCTTTGATCCACAGTTCGGCAGATCTTTGCCTCATCTTCAGCAAGGTGGTCGATCATTAGTCTTACGCATGCTTTAAAGGTGCTGCTTCGATCAAACCTGGTGTCTTGCCCCCACTTCTTTATCATGACGTTCCCCTCCCCCCAAGTTATGGCCTTTGTGGTGATGCGGCTGTTTCCCTCGTCTCGAAGATGAATGTAATTCCCATCGTTATGGCTCTGATGATATGCCTGTACCTGTTATTTTGGTATTATCTATTTCCGATTGCTCGATTTGTACCTTAGCGTTGACCCGACTTGATACTAGTGCTTATAGCCCCTAATTCCAGTCAGATCTGCTGGCGCTAACCATTTCGGGGAGAACCAATAGCCTGGTTGGTGGCATTTCACCCTAAAAAACTATGCCATGATTTTCAACATCGTCGATTTTTGGACTTCTGCTTAGTTTATCCAAGTTATTCTGGTCATGGATAGATACCACATGTCGGGTCATTCAAGCAGTTGAATCGCCTAGAAGACCTGCTTTTCTCTTAGTCTGGTGGTCGCGTTCTCCTTAACAATGCCATCTGCCTATAGTGCGGTTCATTCTTCAATCAGGTTCAGTCGTCAGAGATCATTTCCTCCCACTGCTTGGGAGTCTAGCAGACCGGTTTCACGTTCTATTTCAATACCATGGGGGTTCTTTTCACTTCCCACGTACTTACTTCGCTATCTGGTACCCAGGAGATTAGTCCTTGCATATGGTCCTGCTGATTACCGGACCGTGCCATGCACCTTGGTCAGTAGGTAAGCTAGTGAGCTTTCGGCTATTGGACTTAGTCTCATTTATGGGTGCGGTTCACTCATCCGCTTCGCTAGTAGCCAACGTTTGGATTGCTCTCCCACAACCCGTTCACGGTTATGCGCTCCTTTCACTCGCGCGCTATAATTGGAACGCTATTTGCGTTTTCTTTTCCTCGGAGCTATCTAAATGTTTAATTTCGCCAGGTTGTCTCTTGCTACTATCTAGGTATTCGCAGGAGTTCAAGGTGACCTATTGGATCTCGATTATTGCTATTTTCAATCTCCGCATTTATCGCTGCTACGCCCTTGCCCGTCTCTGGGTAATAGTATCAAACCGCAAGTCCTTTCCCTTTTGAACTCGTCTATTAATTAAGGTAGCCATCTAAGGTGTACTAAAGGAAGGATCAATCATTCGCCAATGATGGAAATAATAGATGAGTATTCTAATTGGCAATTCGGTGCTATCATAAGTATTCGCTAGGTTACCGGCTGGGGTATAGCGGACTTCGAACGCTGACATTCACCAAGGGTAACCACTTCCTCTCAGTCCCGCGGTTCTACAAGATGGCAACGATAGACAATAATCCACGAATACAGTTACAACTTTCATGTACCTGATGCTCTCCATTATGAGAACGTCTTCAAATTCAAACAAAAGTGCTGAGTTGGAATCCCATTTAGATTACTTTGTGGTCGGGAATCTAGCACAGGAAAACCAGGAATCGGGAGCTCTCCCCTTTTTCCGCAGACCTTTTGATTTAAACTTAAGATATGTTTAAGAACAAGTGATTGCCTGTCTCTGACTTACTGCCTATCATTCCGGAGGCGGGAACGGCAAGTGTGTCCCTATTGATACAGGGTCTAATGTCGGTCCGTGACACTGGGAGCCGAAGGCTCCTTGGGGTTTCTTAGTTCCTACGGGGGTGAAGTTTAAGGGTCGGTCATGGATTCTCCTTCATTTTGCAATTTCGTCTCAAAAGTTTGAGAGGGAGATTAAGTGCAGTCAAAGTATTCGTAGGGCAACTTGATTTCAGGGATTCAGATGAGGAAGCTAGAGAGCGCGACTCCAATTATGTCCATTGTATTTATGATCATACTAGATCGACCATCTGCCTATTATCTGTCTATCCCATTCTACCTTTTACAGAGTCATCTTTTGTTCTAGTAGAGTCTTTCAGTGGATGTTTTCGCTCTTTCCCCATTACTTAGAAGGAGTCACGTTCAAGTACATAGATACTACTCATTACTGCCTGGCAATTAGACAGCAACCCGTAATCGCAACGACATTGCATAGAGCGAAAGCTTCTTACCAACTGATGCTATCTCCCGTTTGAGCAAGTGGAGTTATGCATATATGAGTTCAGCTCGTATCTCTATCTTCCCTGCGCAGCTGGGTTCTGGATGAATCCAATAGACTTCGACCCGGAAGTAAATCTATTTCGCCCCTGATGGTAGTCGAAACAATTGTAAGAATAATAGATTCCATTTCGGTGAGCGATGCCTCTTCCCGAACAGCAGCATTCACTCTCGTGTAGGTGCCTTAAGTGTGCTTCTTCCTTTCTCCCTTACTTATGGCAAGTCTGGGAAATAACTCGATGGGCAAAAGGAAGGCTTAAGTAGACTCATCCTGCCAACCTAGACACTCTAAGATCTTTTTCAACTCTGCTTGTCCCATTATTGATCAATAGATTAGATAATACACACTCGATTGCACTGATTCTGGTTTTTGGTTTTTTGTCTGTTTTTTTTTTGTTGCGTCGTTAGTGATTAGGGGGTCGTAAGACAACGAATGGCTTATTTTATACAAGCTTCTCTATTGCTAATTTCCTAACCTCCTGGTCCTGGGAATCCTTAGTTTCAGGTCCAATGCTCTTTGACTTTGGAATACAGTCTATAATATACTGTTCTTACACTTCAATCTAACATATTTCATGAATAATCAAGAATAATTAGTTTTCTAAAAAAAAGAAAAATCAAAGTCTACTCTAGGAACAGCCTTTCCTAATAGATGACAATCCATTTTAACGTTAATAGATTGGGATCTTCAATTAGAAGTTAAGCACGTTGCTTTTTAATTATCCAGAAATTGGAGCAGGATCTATCATTTTTCATTAGACTCAGAAATCGATATTTTTTATTCCATTATATAATCAAAATAGAATTGATTTTAATTACGAATGCTATCTTTTTCCTATTCATGTACCCTTGAGGTGATCAGTTGCGGCTTTGGTCTTATTAGGACTTACCAGTCGTGGACGTATGTTTTCTCATTCAAATGTGTAAAAATCATATGTCGTACTTAAATAGCCAAGTGTCTACTATATGAGTTAGCAACCAGATAAACTAGATCTTAGATAATGACGAATCAAAAATCAATGGAATTACAAAGCACGGGTCGAACTGTAAAATATAAACTAGCAAGACATTAAGAAAGGTTTTTATAAAATTAAAAACACTAACCAAAAGGACGGTCTGGTTAATATTTCACTAATAGGTTATAAGCAGCACTCAATCACGATGAATTGCTTTTTAGCATTTTTATTTATTAGAAATTTGTATGTATAGTACATAACAAGAGGGTCATACCTAGCTTGAGCTAAATGTGTAGGCAAAAACTTATGAGGGTAGGATAAAGAGACTATCCATCTACAAATCCAGATGTTCATAGACCTTTGTCACTGGAAATCTAATGTAAGAATAAAAAATGAGATAATATAAAAGTCTAAAATAAAGGTTATGTTGGTTGGCAGACATAAACAGTCAAAAATAGGATAAGATATGAGGAAATTCTTTTCTAATGCTAATATAGTTTTGACAAAGAGGATAACTAGTTTGAGCTTCCTATTTTATCATTTAGTTCTTCAAATTAATCCTCAAAGTTTTTTTTTTCTTAAGAATCTGCTTATTAAAATATTCATAAATATTCTTGTAGGTTAGCACCTTTTTCAAGGAAAATAGAGCTAGCGAAATTTTAAAAGTTTGATTTTATCGGTATCATAAAAACATATCTTTTTGAAGAATCTCTTACATCTCTGGAGATCGAACATATTTGCAACGATTGATGCAGCTTTTGGATGGATAATAAAAAGCGCCCCTATAAAGTATAGGAAGTTTTTCTCTACGGATGAAAAATGATTGATTCTATTTATAAACAGTAGATAAAATTCGATATGATGCATATCGTACGAAAAAACATTTCATTTATACTCATACTCAAGTTGATAATGTAATGCAGACTTGAAAAGAAAAAAATCTTTGAAATTTTTGAGTCTCTCTAACCTTTTCTTTGCCTACATTCGAACGATCACTTTATTCTATTTAAGTCAAATCTATTGTTGAAAACAATGAAAATCGTGTTTAATTGTTTGAATCTTTTATTTTGATTTGTGAATCCTGGTTTAAACATTATTGGGAATTCTTATTTTTTTCTTTCAAAGAGTAGCAACAAATCTTTTTCATTTTCTTCGATAAAGCATTTCCTCTTATAAAATTGAATATGAGCGATTGATTCTGATAAACTTTTTAATGAAAGAGTTTTACCATTTCAATTGGACTTTTCTTCTTCTTTAACTTTCGATTTCTATATTAAGGGTGAATGACAAACTTGCCTAATTTATTAGTTTTCAACTAACATGAGATTTTCCCTGGAAAAAAATTCTGGTCTCTGACTCGTGTCTATTTACTTAGCTTACTTAAAAACACCCAATGCAAATTCGGTTCGTGAACGAATAGAACCAGACTATGTCGAGCCAAGAGCATTTCTTATAGGAAATGGTGGATAGCAAAATCACAATCGTCAATGTCTTCAGTCGAAAGTTGTTTCTACACATCGTTTAAACGAGTTTACAAAATTCTCTAATTCATTGAAGTGTTATAGGGAACTTGATTCAATATTGATAGGAATCATGAAAGTCATTATTTTGTTTTGTAATACTAATTCAAACTTGTTTTTGCTATTATGGAAAATATGAATAAAAGAAATATATTATGGAAAGACTCCGCAAAGATCCGAATTTATTTAAATCCATATTCTATCAATAATGAAATATAGGTGTTCGAAAACGGATAAACAAGTTTAATTTCACCTCAACAGAGGATCGGATGATCAATCTGAAATGAAGAGAAATGACTCTTCAAACATAAACTACACCAATTAGATAGCAATGCTAGTTTCGTAACTTTTTCTATAATAATAACTATTTCTATTAGCTTAAATACTATTTGAAAAGAAAGTTTTTTGGTAGTTATAGAATTCTTGTTATTTCTTCACTGGCGAAATACCAAAAGAAATAAAGAACTGGAAGTAAAAAAGTGAAATTTCCCGTATAATGTCAATTAAAGTATTTTGCTGTTTACTTATTCTTTCTTTTACCTAAAGG